>JBBBDQ010001428.1:1090000-1182500 GCA_037127315.1 Ascarosepion bandense
GGCCATTCCTACATGAAATCCCTAAGAGAAATTTCATGTCTCTTCAGCAACTTTTTTATGACAAAAGTCAATTTACAAAATAAACCGGGATATTTCACCGGCGGAAGTTAAAAAAAATATACATCACCGAAAAATTAAAGGGGTGGGATTTATAAGAACGCAGACAAAAATCTATGTCTATTTTTATTTTTAGATTTTTAAAAACCTTTACTTTCGTGTAGAAATTGCCATACAACTGATTTGAATATTGGAATTTATTTTATTTTATAATTGGCTCTGTAATTAAAAGTAAATTACATACTGAGACCTTCACCTTGATCAGTTTTAATATTAATGTAATTAATATTAGTTAGTATCGGGTCTTTGGGATTTACCTACCTGCTTTTCCTTTTGGATTAAAGTATATATATATATATATATATATATATATATATATATATATATATATCTTTATAAATAAATTCAAAAAACTTATTGTCATTTTAAAAGTAAAGTTAACACCCGTTTCATCAGCGACAACAAAACATTATCGTAAGGTAAATTTATTTGTTTGCGTGGATAAAAGACGGGTGTAAGCGTAGTGGAAAAAAAGAGGGGATAGAAAAAAGAAATTACTAGCAATCAATAATTACATAGAACCCACAACATAATTTCCGACTTTTACAGGGATGCAGCCAAATTATCTGGCGATCTATAATACTGCTAAAGGGATAGGAAAAATCTCGAATAAATACGCTTACATTTTATTTAATGATTACAAGCCTAAACTGTTTAGAATTTACCTTCTGACTGTTTCTTTTCAGATCTATAACATATATATATATATATATATATATATATATATATATATATATATATATATATGAAATTATTTGTTTGATTACTATTTTTTATCAGTACTCGTATTTAAGTAGATATTCTGTTTATAATCAAACAGTATATATATTTATTTCTACAGGCCTGATTATTGACGATAAATTTTTATTACGAAAATATAAATCATTCGGCAGGATTTTCGTGACAAAAATTTATCGTAAATAATCAGGCCGGTAGAAATAAATATTATTTGATTATAATCACCATATCTACAGAAATAAAAGTATCGATCAAAAATAATTTCAAAGAAATAATTTCAAATTGTTGATTGTTTATAACCAATTTCGTTAATCTTCGTTATAACAGGATAAAGAGAATGAAAAATTTGACTTATATATATATATATATATATATATATATATATATATATATACCAGCCTTTCTGATTATTTTTCAAATTATTTTTCTGTTATTCGGCTCCTATAAACTGCGTCTAGAGATTATATGCAAGTTATGAATTGGTATAAAGAATTGCGTCTGTAATGTTAAAATTCCTTTTATGATGTAGTTTAGATTCTACTCAATATTATTAACTTAGATATATAGTGATAGAGAAAACTATTGTTTTTGGCTGGAAAATTTTTTACTAAGTTAACAAAACTGACTATTTTGACTGTCAGTAGTTTATTTGCAACTATTTATTTTGATACTTTTACATTATTATACTTTGTAATACAAATGTAAAAAAATAATATGAAAGTTTTTAGAAAAAAATTCGTCAATTTCTTAAAAGAAAAAATATTTTAAAAATAAAAGATATATTGACAAAAAATAATAAGAACCTCCTAAAATTTATTGCACAAATGCTCTTGTCTTTTCACTAAATCTTAGCGCCTATTGTCAACATCTGATTTTAGATTTGCAATTTTAGCGGCTGGTAAGTTTTTTGCAGCAACTTCAACTGCCTTCTAGAGGTCACACTTGCCATTGTATTGCCCTTCATTAGAATAAATATATATCTTGAGGATGCTCCAAAGATTTTCAATGGGATTCATGTCACAGCTATTTGAAGGCCACTCCATAAGAGAATCTTCTAAAAATCTATTTTCTTTCAACCAGGATTTAGTAAACCATGATGCATGAATTGGTGCATTTGTAATATAACAATCTGGCCCCACCCGAGGAAGTGATGCAAGCGATGGTGTTTTCCATCGGTGAAGCGGGCGGCGAAGCGACAAGACAGGTGTTTGTGAAATACATCCTGTCGAAGCCGGAGCGGATGTCGTTTTGACCTTATTTCCGACAGCGGCGGAAATGGCTACAGAGGCAAACAGATCAGGTGCCTCTTAGAATTACGTGGGCGTTGCGTGGGCGAGGCAAAAAACCGGAAGGAAAGTCCCGGTTCTAGAGGACTATATAAAGACCTCGACACACGGATTCGCCAGTAGCAGAGAACGGCCAGTGGAAGCAGACAAACACCACAGGCAAAAACTACACTCCCGTCAACCCATGTGCCTCTCACCCTCCCGTACTCTATTCCACACGGTCCGTCGTTATTAATAAAAATATAACCTTATATTTTTATATATGCGTGTTTGTTGTTTTGTCGTCGTACGGCGATATATAACACATTGTCTTGCATAAAGATTATAGATCTACGCTTGGTTAAAGACTGGTTATCAAGCCATTCAAAGAAATATTGCTTTAGAAAATCACATTAACTTTTGGAATTCGTTTAACCCCTTCTTTCAATGTAAATGGACCCACGAGCTCATTACCAATAATCCCAGCTCATATCATGATCCAACCGCCGCCTTGTTGGCGTTTAAAAACTTTTTCTTGAGTCATGTTGCTTTCAAACCCATCCTCGTACCCATCCATCGGGCCCATCGACGGTGATCCTTGATTCGTCTGTAAAAACCACTTTACTCAAATCAGTTTTCATGTATTTTTTTTTTTTGCCTACTGCAATCTTATTTCCTCATCTCTATTTTTTTTTTTGTTAAAATGGGTTTCTTTATTTGAGTTTTTACACCAGCAAACGTCCTTAATGCTTTACACCTTGTTTTCCTTGCCACCAAGGTGGCCTCAAATATGAACGCACTTGACGCATTTAGGTTTTAATTCCCTTCATTTAACCCCGTCTTTCAATTGAAATGGACCCACGAGCTCATTACCAATATTCACGGCCCATATCATGATCCCACCGCCGCCTTGTTGGCGTTTAAAAACTTTTTTTGGGTCATGTTGCTTGCAAACCCATCCTCGAGCCCATCCCTCGGGCCTTGATTCGTCTGTAAAAAGCACATTACTGAAATCAGTGTTCATCTATTTTTTGTCCACTGCAATTTTTCTTATGTTTTTCATTATAATGGGTTTCTTTATTTGAGTTTTACACCAGCAAACATCCTTATTACTTTACACATTATTTTTCTTACCACCATACAAGCTCAAGCAGCCTCAGATATGAACGCACTTGACGCATTTAGGTTTCTTATTAATTCCCTTCATTTAACCACGTCTTTCAATTTAAATGGACCCACGAGCTCATTACCAATATTCACGGCCCATATCATGATCCCACCGCCGCCTTGTTGCCGTTTAAAAACTTTTTCTTGGGTCATGTTGCTTGCAAACCCATCCTCGAGCCCATCCCTCGGGCCTTGATTCGTCTGTAAAAAGCACATTACTGAAATCAGTGTTCATCTATTTTTTGTCCACTGCAATTTTTCTTATGTTTTTCATTATAATGGGTTTCTTTATTTGATTTCTTACACCAGCAAACATCCTTAATACTTTACACATTATTTTTCTTACCACCATACAAGCTCAAGCAGCCTCAGATATGAACGCACTTGACGCATTTAGGTTTCTTATTAATTCCCTTCATTTAACCCCGTCTTTCAATTGAAATGGACCCACGAGCTCATTACCAATATTCACGGCCCATATCATGATCCCACCGCCGCCTTGTTGCCGTTTAAAAACTTTTTCTTGGGTCATGTTGCTTGCAAACCCATCCTCGAGCCCATCCCTCGGGCCTTGATTCGTCTGTAAAAAGCACATTACTGAAATCATTGTTCATCTATTTTTTGTCAACTGCAATTTTTCTTATGTTTTTCATTATAATGGGTTTCTTTATTTGATTTCTTACACCAGCAAACATCCTTAAGGCTTTACACCTTGTTTTCCTTTCCACCATAGGAGCTTCGGTGGCCTCAAATATGAACGCACTTGACCCATTTAGGTTTCTTAGTAATTCCCTTCGGATATGTGACAGATCTCGGTTTGTTCAATTCCTGAATTCAGCCCAAGATTTTTGTTCCTTGGTTGAATTCCTATTTGACACATTTTCAAATACTTAGAAATTTAAAGCGAAGACTTTCCTTTGCTAAATTCTTTGATTATGTAGTTCTTCTCATTCATTGTTAGTTCTGTTTTACGAGCCGTAATACTAAATTCTAGTTCTTTCAAATAATCTCTTGACACTGCAAATTATTATAATCACTGAAAAAATAAATATTAAATATCAATCTGAAAGTGAAAATTGGGATTTAATTGCTTTCATACTTACTCGCTATATATAATAGTACAAATTATTTCATTGGATAACACATATCTATGAATTGTACATAAAATATTTGAAAATACCTCTTTTGCATATAATCTCTAGTCGCAGTTTAGATGTGTTTAATTTCTAGATGTTTATTACAAACAATTTAAAATTTTTGTAAATCGAAATTTTCTTCAACAATTTGTTTTAATTGCTTCCTTTTGTTCCACAAGAATTTGATATAAGGGCATCGATAAAATGCTGTTAAACCTTTGATTACACGAAGTAAATTTATTTCCGGTCTAAAAAAAAAAGAAATTAAAAACAGACGCGTGAAAACGCGATATTTGATAAAACATCGAAGTACAGACGACACCTATGCATTGAACCAACTCATAAACACACACAAATATTTCTTACGCTCTCTCTCTCTCTCTCTCTCTCTCTCTATATATATATATATATATATATACACACTTTACGCTCTCGCACCCTGATTGAGCACTCTGAAAGAATGGTAGACTTTGAAAAAACAGTAGCTACTCTAGCATCTACACATCGCTCATTCAGTAATGAATTAGAGAACTCTGGCTACTGGCGTATGATACGTCATACGCTAAAATTCTGCCTACTTCTACCGAGCACCCATATCTCAAAGGCAGAATCGCCGACTGACTCGATATCGATCGGGTTTCAATCCTGGGTTAAAAGCAATCGGATGTCTAACCGTACTGGTCAGTTGTGATACAGCGAAACAGATCTCTCAGCGTATATATATATATATATATATATATATATATATATATGCGTGTATTATTTTCATTCAGATTTCATCCGATTACGCTACCTTGGTTTTAACCTCTCGTTAAATTCAGTCATTTTACATCAACTGATTTCTCCAACATTTTTATAACGCATACGAGGAACTTACAGAATGAATAATTACAAATTTAAAATAAAGGGATTATCTGGTTGAGAATTGTAAGCATATTTTCCGTGTTTGTATGATCCTAAAATATGTTTTTTGTGTGTGTTTATATATATATATATATATATATATATATATATATATATATATATATATATTAATTCCAAAAGGATGATCGGATAATTAAACCCCAAAAACTTGATGCTATTTCATTAATATTAAAATTGATCAAGGTGGTGGGCTCGATGCAAATATTACATTCTATTTACAGTGCCAGATATAAAAAAAGTAAAACAAAAATTTCGATATTTAAATCAGTTGGAAAGCCTTTTCTACGATGAAATGGCTATTCAACTGATTTAAATATCGAAATTTTTGTTTTATATATATATATATAGTGTTTCGCTGTATCACAGCTCATCAGTACGGTTAGACAGCCGATTGCCTTTTACCCAGGTTTGAAACCCGACCGAATTGGCGTCAGTCTGTGATTCTACCGCTGAGCTATGGTCGCTCGGTAGAAGGAGGCAGACATTTTAGTGTTTATATTATCATTATACACGCCCAATAGCTGAGGGTGTTCTAATTCATTGCTGAATGAACGATGCGGAGATGCCAGAGCAGATACGGTTTTTCAAAGTCTACCATTCTTCCAGAGTGCTCAATCAGGGTGTGAGATATATATATATATTAGGACTTTGAATATGTTATGCTGATTTTTTATGAAAAGTAATGGTTTATTTATAAAAATTAGTAAGAAACAAATCACTGAAAGTATATTCCATCGCTAGCCACGACTTTTTCTCATCTTTATGGCAGTATTCGCCTTCCACGTTGGTAGAACAACACGTCTTTTGAGACAAACCACGAGTCGACCCACATTTTTCTTGGCATCTTCATAGAATGAAAGTGCTATTCAGCTAGGTCATGTGCCTTCGACAGAAACAAAAGATCATCGGACGGGGCTATGTCTAATGAATTCGACAGGTAGAATAGGACTTCCCATTTAAGCGTTTCCAGGTAGAGTTTTACTCCTTGACATGTTGCAAAATCAATTTATCTTGTCTCTGCTCGTATAGCGGCTGTTTTTTCTTCACTGCTGGGCTCAGACGCATCTGTTTTAGTCGATAACGATCTTCTGTGATGGCTTCGTTTTGTTTTGGAAGCTCCTAATAACCTACACCCAGTTTATTCATCAAGAAGAAGAACAAAGCACCGAACGTTGGATATTCAACATGCCGCCAATGTTGAGGCAGGGCCGGACTTACCCAACGATATTCTACTCTTATCGTATTGTATTCACCTTTCACGGATGGTCACGATACGACGCAAAAATCCTTTCTTTTGCTGCTAATATATAATATATACATAAAGTGATATACAGTGGAACCTGTAGTATGCGACCACCCCTACTGCCATTAAAAACTGGTCGCATACGGTAGGTGGTCGCTCACTAAAACTCATAGTTATGTCTTATTTACGCCAGGAACATATATATCCCACTCATCAGAATGTACATATTAGAATTTTACCGTTTAATCTCGTAATAAATAAATGAGATCATACGAAAATGACCTAACTTTAAAGAAATTCATTCAGCATAATTCATTTCAAAATTTTAAAAACGTATTTACAACGGGCAACAAGAGACCAAAATATTCATTCACAAAAATATTTATTAAATGGACTTGAAAAAATATACGGTTTCAATTTTTTCTTAGAAACGAGTGATAGCAAAAGAAAATCTGCGATAATACATGGTAAAATACATACAAAAAACTGACAGCGGTCGTGGGTGGAGGTAGAGAAACAGCGAGATAGATATAGATATACACAGATAGAAATAGAGTAGATAGATACACAAAAAAATAAAAGACCGAAAAAGTGAGACAATTGAGAAATAATTGGGATTTTCCCAATCCCTGAATTTATCCAACTCAGTACAGAGACTGCGATAAATGCCTTGAACATGTCAAATGCAATACATGTTGTATAAAACAGCCGATGCTTGACCGTGAGGTGAAATCAGGCAATGTACATTTCAACCAAAAATAACAGTTTGATACAACACTACAATAACAAAACAATAAGGAAGTGTTCCTGGTTTAGATCAAAGCAAAACGAAAGATTTTACTCTTTTATTTTCTCCTAATTTAGAAGTTCGCTGTGTACGACCAAAATGGATTTTTTTTAAGCCGCCGCTTGACCAGTGATTTTCAATCGTTGATGTTAGTCACCCGTCGCGTTCTGGAGGTGGTCGCTCACTAGGGGTCAATTAACATTAGCAAATTGTCCGTCCAAAGAAAAACGGACGAAAACAACAGGCGGTCGCTGACAAAGAGGGTCGTACACATCAGATTCCACTATATATATATATATATATATATATATATATATATATATATATACAGAGAGAGAGAGACACAGACAGACAGACAGACAGACAGACAGAGAGAGATAGAGATAGAGAAAGAGACGTGGCATAGAGAGATATTTCTGTGACAACATCAACATTGCGTGCACATCTCAAACAATCTTCAGAACATATTTTGTTTTGTGAAACTCTCTGTCCACATTATGTTTTGATTCCGAAACACGTTCTATCTCTATTTTATCTTCCATATTAATCATATGAGTTTTTTCAATCATTATATATATATATATATATATATATATATATATATATATATATGTGTGTGTGTGTGTGTGTGTGTGTGTGTATTAACATATACATATGTATCTATACATATGGAAATATTTATAAAAAATGAAATAAATTTTTGGAATTTTTTCATGGTAATAACAACTGTCTAAAACAATTTAATTTAAAAAAAAACATGATTCACTTCTATCTTGAATGAAAAACTTTCACTAACATTGATATTGAAAAATTGCTAAAGTTTTTCACATGTATTTATTTTTACTTCCTAGATCTCTTTTTATCCAAACATTTTTTAAGTGTCCCAAAATATTAAACCATTACATTATTGTTCATCCAAATGCATTCGGGAAATTTCGCGAATAAAAACTCAATGTTTATTATTCTTGATATATTTTTCTTGTATTCTCACCACAAGCATTTATTAAACAGGCAAACTCAAATTTTAATACGATCATACGTTCGTACAATTCTAGTTACGTATTATTAATAAGTGGTATATCTGTGTGTGTGTGTGTGTGTATATATATATATATATATATATATATATATATATAGTACTGTGCAAAGGTATTAGGACAAGAAATATTTTATCTTTTATGAGGAATACTGACAGAAAATAAAGAATTTAATTAAAGTAATTTTATTTTATTTACTCAACAAATGCTTTAACAAGAAAATACTTGTTACAAAATATATTTAATATTTAGTATAATAGCCTTTTCCTTTGATCACAGCCTTCAATCTCTCAGTCATTGACATCACAGGCTTCTTCAATGGTATCTCCTGCCAAGCAGTTTGTATTTGTTCCCAAAGTGTGTCTTGCAAAGTAACATTAGATTTATCAATTCGAGAGGAGGGAATAAGAAAAAAGTCTGTCACATCCAAGGATAACAGAATAATGAGTAGTTTCAAAATAACTTGTTTAATAGAAAATAGGAACAATTAAATATAACTTCTTTTTAATACATTTCTTTTACACCTAGTTTTAGAACTAGGTGTAAAAGAAATGTTTATTAGCAATTTACTTGCCTTTTCACCCTGTATTTGAATTTCAGTGAGGTTTTTTCAAAAAATCATCACTGTCTTAATTCTGTCTACCGGTAGTGTGCAAAAGTGTTAGGACAGGGGCGATTTTAAAATTTATTTTGATGCCTCATAAAAGATAAAATTGTTCTTGTCCTAATACTTTTGCACAGTATATATATATATATATATATATATATATATATATATATATATATATATATATATAAGGCAATATGTGAGTCTGTGTGTGACTGTAAGTTATGCACCCCTGCATTTCTTAAGCTACGTTATTAAAACTTTCTTGGGACATATATCTACAGGGAAGCCAGGTCGACTTTTTGAGTTTAAGTTCAGCAATTTTCCCTTTCGCACTTTTTGTTCAATAGAGCCGATTGTTTACATTTGCTCCGTAAAACATCTAAGATCTACGATGGTTGCTGAATTACGCCACATAAACCAAATCACACGTGTCAAACGCGACTAAAATATTATTTTATTAAAAAAATGAACCTTTATATTTAATTATGATTTCTACGTTTTAAAAATTCATTTGATCAACAAAAAAAAAATGGGAATATTTTCCCCCGTAATTTTGAAACAAAAGAAACATTTTTAAAAAGTGTTTTTCAAGCAAAAAAGAATGTGTAAAAAAGTGCCAATGATTAATTTAATTATTTAAGTTTTTTCTTTTTCAGATATAATATTTGATACTTCAGAATAAAAAAAAATAAAGCTTTTTTTTGGCTAAATATTTCATGCAGGTAATCTACTGTCTGTAATTCGTGTGGCATTAATGTAACTTTATCCTATAAAATTAAATGTCAACATTTTTAAAAATTCCTCGAAAATTTTTGAACTGAGAGCGTAATAGTTTTTATATTTCTCATTTCAGTAAAACAAAATAAATAATTATTATTATCACGCTAAATTCATTTAATCAACAAAAAAATGTAAATATTTTCCCCTGTGATTTTGAAACAGAAACAAACGCAATGTTGTTTACAATATCACACAAAACATCAAATCACGTTTACGCAAAACAAAAGAAAACAGATTATTTAATGGAATTTTTCAACAATTTTTAAACAACAATTTTTTATATAGTTATTTTTTATATTGTGACACTATCTCCCGCGGTGATACTTTCCCTTCTTCCGCGGGGATACTTTCCTTTGGTTGGTTTAGAACAACGGAGAGAGAAATCGATACTGGCAATGTTATTAATGTTTCTATTGCGGCGCGCGATGTGAGCTAAGAAAAAAAATAATTTTATTATTTTTCAAGTACTTCTAACATCCGGGAGCATGAAACTATTTTGGCAAAAAAAAAAAAAAAGCAAAAAAAAATGTACATTTCTCGTCTTTCATGTTTATATAAATTTAGCTCCTTTCATGTTCATTTAAATTTCCCTTCTTTTGGAGTTGAAATGTCGATTCCCCTAATCTGAAAACGCTTAGACAAAACACGTGTCAGAGTGATTTGATAAGGTCACCCGTTGGCCAAGGACGCTGGTGAACACAGCAGTCCGTAATAACCCAAGGTACGATGTAAATTGGCATAATCTCATTGGTCGAGCTAAAACCTTCCGCAAATCGAGTGGTCGGGGACCGATTTCATTGGGCGAAGATTGTGGGCCGGTCGGATCCTCAGAGAGGATCGAAATTGTTTATAAAGCTAGATGCTCGACACGAAAAGTTGAGTTGGGTGACAGTTTGAGTCGGGGTTTTTGAAGCGATTTTTGGGCAGAGTGCTGCCGCCGTCAACATTCGGCACATTCCGTCAGATTCCGTCAAGAACCGAAAGAAAATTGACAAACCTCTTTATAGAGAATTAATGAAAAAGACTTTAATGAAATACGTGAAAAGACTTTGGTGAACTGTGAAGAGGTCTGTTTACATTAACGCTAACGAAACTTAAACAAGACGTTTTTTTTTATTAAGGATTCGAAGCTGTGATGCTTTTGGCGAACTTTCTCTCTCCGTTGTAAATATCATTTTCGGCAACTGTATTCTTGGGAAAAGAAAGACATTGTTGTTTGTTTTTTTTTTTTGATTTTTTTTTTTGTTTTTTACTTATGTAACTTATGACCTTGTTCATTTATTTTATTCATCTTTTTTTTTTGGGGGGGGGTGCCGTGTTTGCAAACCACAAGTGTACACCAGTGTCCGGACTAACTAAAAGGGACGACTATTAAGATTGCAAGATGAGACCTCTGGGATCTAATCACAACGTGGAACAGTGGCCCTTTGTTGCTAAAGACGTCCTGTAATCCAGCTTTTGTGGCGACATCATCGGACAACCGGGTGGCAGTGTCGCAACTGGGAACGTCACGACCGTCAGCGAGAACGAGCGTCACATTAGACAGAACAGACGGCCAGCCCTGTCTGAGGCGTCACAATATAACCGTGTCCTACTACTAAAATGTTCTGAGGTTGCACTGGCAACGTCGGGCTATGATGCTAGTATATATATATATATATATATATATATATATATATATATATATATATAACATAGTGATGATCCACGTATACTGTCTTAATATGTATCGGACAAACTACTAAAAAGTTGTAAGTTTAAAAATGTATTTTTTGACAGTATTTGTTTATTTCTATTATTATATTTTATATTTCAGACCGTCCTCGGTCCTCCATCAGGAAATTTAAATTTTTAAATTTTTAAAATTTAAATTTTTAAATTTTTAAATTTTTAAAATTTAAATTTTTAATTTTTTAAATCATTTGTTTCTGATGAAGGACCGAGGACTGTCTGTTATATAAAATATAATAATAGAAATAAACAAATACTGTCAAAAAAATACATTTTTAAACTTAGAACTTTTTAGTAGGTTTTCCTATATATATATATATATATATATATATATATATATGTGTGTGTGTGTGTGTGTGTGTGTGTGTGTGTGAATTACTACACATACTAACCGAAATATAAAAACAATTAATTCGTTTATAGTTTAGATACACTTGACACATGCATTATGTTCGCATATACTTACTTACATTCAAAATAACATATATTTTTATATTACACGTAGCGCACAAACACATAAACATATATAAAATTTTCCTCTACATTTAAAATTTTCAGCCATTGCTTTATTACATATTGATTGAGGTTTGATATCATTTGTTAGATGAACAATGAACTCAATCCTCAATGAAGATGTTGCCACTGTGAAGTTAATAAAAGTTAGTTTTTAAAATTATAGATCATTTGCGATTATAAAATCTCTGAAGAAGATTGTTAAAGTGAAACCTGTAAGATGAAAGTCACTTTTTTCTTACCTGCTTTTTAATTCTTTTGTTTATCATATTTGATTTTTATTCCTATATTAAACGTATATATATATATATATATATATATATATATATATAGAGAGAGAGAGAGAGAGAGAGAGAGTCAATTTACCCTGACGAGCCGTTGGGTGAAACCTAAGTAGGTTTGTTGGCTCTTGCTTAGATTTTCTGTCTTTGTTGCTCTACTTTCGTATTGAGCGCTTTAGTGTTAGGGTTTTCGTCTTGGGTTTTTTCTTTCCTACGAGTACTTGACTTTTTGTTCATGTACTTCGTTTGTTTCTTTTTTTACTTCCCCTTCTTTTCCCTCCGATTTCGTTCTCGGTGGGTTTTACAAGACGATTTAAATTATAGCTTTATTAATACTAGTTTTGGCAGAGTTAGTTATGTTACTATTGGTATTGAAATTACTACAGTTAATATTATATATATATATATATATATATATATATATATATATATATATATATATATATATTATACCTAGTGAGCCAGACGGACCTACCAAGGTTTCACCTAAACGGATCGTCGGGGGAAGCTGGCCAACAAGGAAGGAAACGAACGACACGTATAAAAGAAATTCAATTAACCCACGTGACGAGGAAAGAAGACACCAAACACAAATAGGGGAGAATTTTTTTTTAAAAAAACAGAATTCGTATATATTAAATTTTTATAAAGATTAGTGATTGCAAAGTCGAAAGCAAGAAACGAAAACTTCATACTTTATTGATTTATTCCGCTCTACCTAATTATTGAGGGCATTTTTGTTAGTAGATTACTCTTTTTTTTTTCTTTGGGCGACGTGCTGACTCGGTCCGAACTCTTTTGACTGCTGTTCATGTTTTTAGCGTTTTTTTAAAACCATTTTTCCATATATATATATATATATTCTTTATCTGTAAACGAGCTTTTACGCGACCTAGGTTTCAACCATGTAGTGTCTTCAGGCTATTTGCAATAAATGAATTTACCGTTTATTTTATGAACGCTCATGTAACGGGAATTTTTTGAATTCTCATGTAATGGGGAATTATTGAATGCGCAATTTTCAAAATTAGAAGAAATTATAACGTTTTCATCCATGGTTGTATGAATTGAATAGCTATTTTATGGTGTAGTTACTCATAGTCATGAATTCTGTAACGAATTTCGATTTACGCATTACTCTACGGTAATGAATTGATTTCTCTCAGTGCTTTTCTTATGTATACACCGCATATATATAACACGCTAAAATTTTCTCTTCTCTCATTCCATGGACCGATAGCTTAGGGTGTAGGCAGTTCGTCTGACACCATATCAGAAGCAAGTGGATGTTTAGCCACGCTGATAAGCTGCGAAACAGACTTGTATGTAAATGACTTATATATTTACATGCATATTGTCTATTTCGCTAGCCATCTCTCCTTTATGCAATTTTCATTAAAAATAACAGGCCAGGTATTATGGTCAAGTTTTTGTGTTCTTAAAAGCTTCTTTCCTCGCACTTCCCGCCTGTGGAATTCCCTTCCATACACTTGCTTCCCCGACAGCTACAATCTCCAGGAGTTTAAATGTAATGTCAATAGACACCTCCTAACACACTAACTCGCATCCATTCACTCAAACACACTTCCCAACAACCCAACCCCCATCCTCGCTATCCTGACCCGTCTATCAGCCTGCTTCTGACATTTCCTATATCTAACCACTCTTTCCAATCACTTTCCCCTATGTAACCCCCTGCGCAATAGTGGCAATGGAATGCCTTGCTTGAGGTGAAATGATTAAAAAGATAAAATAAAATAAAAAATAATTTTCTTTTGCTTTTCAGAGCATAAATTATATTAGAATTGTCTAAATGTTTCGTTTTTCTGAGGGCTTTCAGCTATACTTTTAGCACTTATCAAGAATTAATTTTATTTTACTTGTGAGTGATTATGTAAAGAGCTCATCTATGTGTGTAGAGTCATGTGTGTATTATATTCAGAAGTCGGTAAACAAGTTCTTGCCGTGTTCGTGGTTGATATTACTAAGTGATGAATTTTTCTTTTACATTAATAATGCTTCCAATATTTTCAGCCTTGATGTATTTCGTATTTGTATTATCAATGCGTATGTTACGGATTGTGTTTGATACGTCACCATGGGTGTTTAAACGAGAAAGTCTTAAGATTACATAAAAAATCTAACCATAATACCTTGTTTGTCATTTTTAATTAATCTTGCATATATATATATATATATATATATATAATCAAAATAATAACTAAATAGACTCTGTAAGTATTTAGGTTGTAAATTTATACTAAGGTAAACCTTTAAAAAAACCATTAACAAACAGAACCTAATTCCGTTACAATCCGGTGCACTGAGGCGTCGGATGAATGGGCAGAAAAAAAGAAATCCACGGAATAAGAACAAAACATTCAATACTCCGCAGTAAAGAAAAAAAAACCCAAACGGAACCAACCACAAGAAAAAGTGCTCGATACAAAGTACAAAAGATATACTATATATATGTATATATATATATATGTGTGTGTGTGTGTGTGTGTGTGTGTGTTTAGGCAGCAAATTTTCTTTTAAACATGAGAGATTAAATAAATTGCAAACAATATGTTTGCTTATTTTTAACAAAATCCTTTCATACTCACGGATAATCTTTCGCGTTTTACAATCAAAAGATATCAGAAATGAGCTGTAAGGTTATTTTCCTTCATTTCTTAAGGTACATAATAACTTTCAACCTCTTTCCGAGGTCATCTTCAGGGGTGTGCGTTATGGTAACAAATGTAACAGATTATCAATTTTGGATAATTGTAACGTTCTAATGAACGCTAGCTATTGGTCAACCGTTATATTCGAAGCAGGAAAAAATGTACAGTAATCTTTAGCAATACAGTTTTCCGCTTACATTTGTTACCATATCTCACATCCCTGAAGATGACCTCGGAAAGAGGTTGAAATTACTTGGGGTATCTTAAGAAATGAATAAATATGTCAACGTTACAGCTCATTTCTGACATCTTTTGATACGCGAAAGATTATCCGTGAGTATGAACGGATTTTATCAAAAATAAGAAAATAATTGTTTGCAATTTATTTAATTTGGCACACACACACACACACACACACACACACACACACACACACACACACACACACATATATATATATATATATATATATATATATCACATATAAATTATACATATAGGGAATACGACGCCAAAATTCCCATCGCAAATTAGAGGCACGTACGCGTATAACATTAATATTCATAATTCAATTTTGCTTATTTGAAATTTATCTTTATCCATCTGAAACATCATATGAAATTTAATAACTTTAGAGATGCGGGTAGTTGATATGAAGGCCATATTATGGACTCGTTCTCCGGTAAATATTAAGAGTATTCTATAAAATGTTTTAATTCCGAACGCACCGATTTATCTGTATATTAATGAATATCATCTGAGGATTAATGCATGAATTAATGAAATTCACCTTAATAATTTAAAAGCAATTTTTTATTTATTAACAACTACAATACTTGCAATTTTGCTAAAACCCTTTTTCAGTTTATAAACTTGTTTACGTCTTGAAAATCATGTGCAACGGTTTATCCATTGTCGTTGAGAGACACTAGAAAATAAATGCTCTCAAAAATCCCTGGTTAAGAGTCATGAGTAATATTGTGTATGAGAGTTGTAATTCCTGACACATTTATTAAGGAAAGACGACATGGAGAGTTTAAAATACCCACGGAAATTTGAAAGTAAGATGAGCTGAAAGAAATAGCTCCTAACGTACTTGGCGAGATTCTGAGAACGTTTGGTGGATCGAAGAAATAGGCATGATAAAAAGTCAAATGATGCTTCGGACAACTATGCAAAGGAAGTTGTAGAGAGCCATGATCAATCACGCCCCAAAGTGTCAGAAGCTTAAATGAGCAATAATAATAAGATTAGACATAATCTGCAATCATACCCACATAACAGAAAAGTAAAAAGAGGTAGATGATCAATACTAATAAGAAGTTCTGGGGTATGATGATAAACTGCATCCGGCAGCTAAGCCTCTAATTAAAATAGTTTTAGGAGCGTGGGACTACTTCTTAAATGATGTTTTTTAGGTCCTTGTGTGGTAGCAGCTATGGGAAAACTGATCCCAAACTGACCAATACACTAGTAAAGCATAAAAGTAAACATTTATAGTAAAAATACCACCAGTTTTTAAAAAAATTACCAGCAATGCATTTAATTACCAACAATAAATTTTAGAAGTGACAAAATTATTACCAGTGTTGTAATGGAAGAACCTGTCTCCCCCTAGCAATGGACTGTCATCCATTATGAATACACCACGCAGTAGATTACGAGCGAGGTGATGACGGGAAGACGACCAGGAACGAACGGAAGTACTCTACGCTCCATTTTTGTACATAGTGACAATTGTGCGGACTCTTAATATTTGTACCTCCATTACAATAAACCTTATTGTTGATTTAATCGTGTGTTCCTTAGTCTTTACCAATCGGACTAACCACACAATTGGTTTGTATCGTATTTTCACGACACAGCAGATTGTTACTGAAATTGTTTGTTAAAGTTGTCGAGCTCAAATATGTAACAGATAAAAGACAATATTAATTTCAATAGGAATATTAAAGCAATAACGAAATAATGAATGGAAATAAAAGTCTTTGAAATAAAAGTCCAATTTCTTTGAAAAAGCATTGTCTGCTGAATTAGTTTTTATTGTTAAGATGAATGTTGATAAAACAGAAATTTGACTAGTAAAAAAGAAATAAGGGAAGATAGAAATAGTTTACATCTCCAGTGGAAAAAAAACAAACTAAAAGTACAAGAGAAAGAAAAAAAATGAAAGGAAAAATGTTTACCGTCTGTTTCAGTCAAATGAAAAAGTCTGCCAATTTAAAATCTGTTCATTTCGTATTCCATGATTTATGATTGTGTTGTAATGAAAAAACCTATCTCCCCCTGGTAATGGACTGTCACCCATTAAAAATACACCACGCAGTAGATTAAGAGGGAGCTGATGACCGGAAGACGACCAGGAACGGACGGAAGTACTCTACGCTCCATTTTTGTACATAGTGCTATTGTGTGGACATTAATATTTCTACCTTAGTACAATAGACCTTATTGTTGATTTAATCGTGTGTTTCTTAGTCTTTACCACTCGGACTAACCACTCATTTGTTTGTATCGTATTTTCACAAAACAACAATAGATTTGACTCTAGACAAAAAGAAAACCTCTTTAGGAATATATTTCGATCAAACATGAACTACAAATTGATTTCTTATAAAAAATACATATTCGATTCATACGAACCTATCCTGAAAATATTGACGGCATTAAATGCCCCATTGAAGTTTATATGATGTAAAGAAAAATAAACCCAACAAACCTAACCCGAAGTATCATAACGAGAAGGGAAAAATACTAACAAGAAATAAACATAGACGACTACGACGAAATAAAAAGATGGCGGAAAGAAGAAAATAATAAAAAGAAGAGTACAAAGAAGTGTACGATGAAGAACAAGAAGAAAGAAAAAAAGTAAGAAGAATGAGGAAACATGCATAGAATCAATAATAATAATAATAATAATAATCATAATAATAGCTGCCGTTAGAATTCCAACAAGAATGAGGTATTTTTCAAAACTCCTGAAAATGTAAGATATTTTTCCTTCTAAATATAAATATAAAATTCTATTTTTGCTACTATCTACATCTAAACATTTTTTATATATGGAACTTGGTCTGTGTGTGCCTGTGTGTGTGTCCGTTACCTATAGACTCCGAAACGGCTGAACTATAAGCGCCTGCGAGTGTTCTTAGCTAGGTTTTGTGTCGAGGTACACCCGATAAATATCGAAAATCGATAATAAAAAAAATCGGGTTATAGAAGGAGTGGTCGGATTTTAATCAAATTTGATACACTCACAGACAAAGACATAAGAAACGATATTCAGAAGTTTCAAGGTTTTAGTTCTTACAATAGTGCAGAAAATCGATAATATATATAAGGCAAGATGTTTGTGTGTGTGTGTCTGTTTATCTGCCTGTATGTTTCTATTTTTTTCAGCCCTTTTATTTTAGTTTTTTCTTCGGGTTTGGCTCTAAGTAGGTATAATTGTAGTTCTTAGTCTCAGCCATGATACCATTTACTCAGAGGACTTATTTAGTCTTCAAAATTCAGTTTACGACGAAAAAAAACAGGAAATCAAAATTTGACTTACATCCATTCATTTTTCTTTCAGTCTACGGTTTTGCTTTAACTGGAAACAACTATTGCTTTTTAGTCTTTCGTGTCAACGTCCAAAGTGTCTGAGCTCCAGAACCATGGATTAGTTTTAAAGCTTTCATTACACCCGAGCAACGCCGGGCTATACTGATAGTATATAATAAAACAAACTATACATCTAAAAGCTCAAAGAATCAGACGCTATAAAAAAGAACTAGATTCTAGGGACAGAACAAGATCTTTCATATCGATGCGAAAGAAGTTTACAGTGAAATAGGCAGACAAAAAATTGAAGGGGCAACACATTCCCAACAATGTAAGGGTTTATACAGATCAGGGAAAAAATATGGGATTCCCCTAAAAACATAACTAAGAAGCTGATTAGATTACGCAAGTGCTAGAAGGGATGCAAAATAAACCAGAACAAACATGGACAGGAATCATAGAAGAAAATAGGACACAAACAAAAATCTCCAGGAATTCATAACTTTTGGCTCTATTATCTAAATACAGCAGATAAAAACTAACCAAAGAACTGCGAGAAATTATCAACAATCCGACTAAAATTCTGGCCTGGGTAACCGAAATAATTACCCTCCATCTAGCCAAGAATGACAAAAACAATGTAACAAAAAATAGACCGTCCTGGGCATGACAGTAAACTGCATCCGGGTCCTTGGCATGACAGTAAACTGCATCCGGGTCCTTGGTATGACCGTAAACTGCATCCGCAGCAAGGCCTCTGATTGGGACGTTGTGAGGAGTATGGAACCACCTCTTAATTGCTGTTGTTCCCAGGTCTACCCTGAACCAGAGTGGTAGCACCTGTTAGGGTCCTAGCTATGGGTAAATAGTTAACCTCCAAAATGCTATGAAAGTATTTATCAACAAAACTTATTTGAATGAAAAATATTACCGACAAAATAATGTTACCAACAAAACATTTTTTGGGATGAAAAATGTTACGAACAAAACCTTTTTTGAATGAAAAATGTTACCAACAAAACCTTTTTTGAATGTGGTAGGGCGCTCTCCACCATTTTAATGATAAATGAACTATTCCATGCACTACAAATAGTGGTAGTGTCAAGATCTCGGGTTGTCGGCGGCAATGTCATTTGGCATTTGCCTCTGCAACTGCGACACTGTCAGTTCTCTGCCTTCGGGTAGAGGGCGCTCTCTGGTTCCGAGCAGAGAGCAATAACCCAGTCGTGGTTCCGCCGAAGGGTAGAATCACGACTGGGCAAAAATAGACAGACATTTTTTGGCCGGGCCATATACCCTGGAAACCCCACTTATAACTGACCATGTGTCACATGTTGCCCTTAGTGAGAGGGACAACTAAATATCGTTGGCGGTAATGTCACAGTAGCGATCAACCTGTGCTAGAGTGATTGGAACTGTGCTAACAAGTCAGTCGGATACTTCCGGTAGTCAACCGGAAGTGATTATAATCGGACTCTACATTGCACGAAGAGGCGTACAAATAATACCTTGTTTTCCTCTATGATTACTAACCCCACTTTGTAAATATTATTTTCTTCCGTAATACATTTATTTAATATAATTTTCTGTTGTTCGTATTTATTACCGCACAACTCAACAGAATGAAAAATGTTACCAACAAAACATCTTTGAATGAAAAATAACTGTGATTTAAAAAAAAATACGTTCCCGGCATTAAATGACCCTTTAGATGTCGATAGGCCGTTAAACAGAAACAAACACGAAAAATAGAGACCACTACTTATAAACTGCTGACATCTATTCTGACAAAACTTATTTCTTCTTAGAAAAAAAAAATAGTATCTCTTCAACAAACTGTGTGAAAACGTGACTCTTACGAATGTAAATACCAATTACATATTAACAGGATGATCTTGGAAAACTTTAAATACGAGGAATAATCTCAGTAATGTTTGGATAGATAATCCGAGGGCACCCTATTTTAATGTCTTTTCATCTTTACAAGGTAGTATCCGTCGTTTCATGATACGAAGTATGTCGATATATCAAACAACACGTCATCTCACTCATCTATATTTTTGGTGAAATAAATATTAACAGAGGAATATTTAAAAGGTTATTCTTCGTCTTCCTTATTATTTTGTATATCTTTAATAGAATTAAATAGCGAACTTAACTAGACGGTATGTGACTATAAGTTATCTCTATAAGTTATAAATAATTGGTCATCTATTTTCAATGGATGATTAAAAGTCGTATGCTACGAATAACGGTGAGCTGGAAGGTCACTTGAAAATAGTAAAATGTTTCGGTGATGACACTGGGATGGAATTCGGTTTAGATAAATTTGCTAAAGGCACAATTTTACGAGAATCACTACAACAAACATACTCTATTAGCTTTTATCATGAGTAACAATAAAAGATTTAAAGTTGTTTATAAGTACTACGGTGTAAATTAGGGTGAAAGCATTCCGTATTAAAAAAATGAAATAAATAGTGCAAAAAAATACAGGGAAAAGTAATATATGAACAGAATTTTTAGAAAATGATTATGGTCGGTATCAGATACCCCAGCGCATCGGTAAGAGATACACCACGGTCGTGAGGTATTTGATACCGACGTTCTTCGTTTCATTGTTCATGACCATGTTCCAGTGTTAATAACCTTATATTCTCAGGGGTTCAATATAGTTTCAACATGTTGAAATGTACTCTATATTATATCAGACGAATGGATACTAAAAAAAGAAATCTTCCTTCTAAGCTTAATATTCATCATACAAAGGCTGCTTTAGACCGTCTATACATATTCTGTAAAGAATGTGAAAGATGTTTTGTTCAGGTAGAATTAACATACAATTACCATTGTTTTTTGTTGTCTTATAATTTTTTAAACTAAAAGAAAAATAAAATTTAAGTTCCCCTACAGAAGGTAGCTGAAGAGAGTGCCAAGAAAGGACTACTAATAAACTCCGAGAAAATCGAATACATGGTTATCAGCAAAAAGGGGAGCCCAAAATGCCAAATATAGATGGGAGATACTAAAACCATGCAGGTAAAATTTTTAAATACATGGGAAGTGTTCTAACAAAAGACGGAAAATGCGACACAGAGATCTGAAGGCGAATGGGCATGGCGAAACAAGCATTCAAGAAAGTCAAGTAAAGTATTAAGAAACAGGACAATTTCGTTAGAAACAAAGAAGAGAAGACTAGATTGCTATGTGATATCAGTTCTTCAATATGGCAGTGAATGTTGGACAATATCATCGAAGATGAAGGAAAAACTTGAACCAACTGAAATGTGGTTCTACAGAAAGATGCTGAGAATATCATGGACCGAGCATGTGAGCAATGATGAGGTTTTGGAAAGGATGAAAACGAAAAGGAAATTAATACTGAGCATCAGGAAGAGGCAGCTAAAGTTCCTTGGACAAGCAATGAGGAAGGAGGGTTTAGAGAACCTGATACCAACAGGCCAAATAGATGGTAAAAGAGATACGGGAATGCAGCAGATTACATATAGAAAGCACCTGATCAGGTGGCTGACGGAACGAGGGTTGCATGATGTTACAGGAGAAAGCGTACTAAGAACCACTAGGGATAGGGAGACGTGGAAAGCCATGATCGCCTACGTCCTGAAAGAACAGAAAACATAAAAGAAGATGGTAATTGTTTCACTCCAGGCA
Source organism: Ascarosepion bandense (assembly GCA_037127315.1). Taxonomy (NCBI): domain Eukaryota; kingdom Metazoa; phylum Mollusca; class Cephalopoda; order Sepiida; family Sepiidae; genus Ascarosepion; species Ascarosepion bandense. Next base: position 1,112,220 of record JBBBDQ010001428.1, read on the forward strand.
ATTCAGTACTGCAAATGCGGGCTACGTAAGAGGGGAGAGAAGAGAAACACGAACAGGTTACATGAGGTGTCAGAGAATTGATAATAGAAAGATAGCAAATCTGGTGTGAAGAGAGTTACACTACCGGCCATAATTATTAGGCCACCCCAGTATTTTAAAAATTGATGTATTCCATATTATGTTTAGTATTTATTGCCAAGTTAATAATTGTAAATGAAAATATAATGTTTTTGTTAATACTGCACAGTAACATGTGCATTAAATGAATTTATAAATATTTAATAATTACTTATATTGCAGTTTCATCACTGAAAGAATGAAGAAAATTCAGAGTGATTCGGACGAGTTCACCTTTGTTTCCTTGCCTTGTAATATTTTGAAAAGTAATAATAACAAAAGAACAATTCCATTTTCATTTAGCAATAAGTACTAAAAATAGTATGAAATATATCATTTCTTAAAAAAAAAATCTGGGGTAGCCTAATAATTATGGCCGGTAGTGTACGTGAGATTAGAACGAAACGGGGAAAGAATAAGATACATGGGGCTCTCAGAGAAGGATGTGAGTCAAGGGGTTAAGGAATGAGAATTGACGTTACATTAAAATTCTTGCAGATTGTAGTTATCGGGGAAGCAAGTTTGAAGAAAGATGTTCCACAAGCTGAACGCGCGAGAAAAGATGCTGAAAAAGGAGAAGTGGTAGCTACATTCCACTGTTTTAACTATAAATGGGTAGGAACTATTTGTCAGTTGAGTAACTTGAGTAAATTCATGTAAAGAGGGCAGCAGGGAGCTACACCCATCGGAACAGAAGCCGTGAAAATATATGTAGAAGAAACAGAGAAAAGCCAGATGTCGTCTGTGAAAATGTAACTGAAGTCGAGCTGCTAGGTTGGTATCAATTACATCACAAATTCTTCTTTAGATTTTGTAGAGAACCCCGAGATAAAAACCAGGGGCGCCACACCAGATATGGCAACAGTACTCAATGCACGGTCGTATGGTAGAGTTTCATAAGTACAAGATGGATTTAGACGAGAAAAACTTCCAGGCCCAGCCACAGTGACCCGACATTCCTAGCAGTAGCTATTGACTCGATGTAGTTGTTCCACTTGAGATCGACTGAGAGTGAGAGAGCGAGAAGGATTAGTGCTTTGCTTCCTTGAGACTAGCGGGATCCATGCTGATGGGTGGGCTAGGATAAATTGTCTACGGTGGTTAAAGTATAGCAGCCCCATTTTATAGGAAATACAATATATGAGCCATTTCTTACACAAATTGGAGGTCCTTTCTATGATCGGCAGCGAGGTTTGCTTTGTCAGTCTCGGCAGATTTCTTATTGAGTGGGGGTAAAGTGTGGTGTCGTCAGCGTAAATGGCAACTTGGCATCTAATTCCAAGGAGATCGTTTATGAAGAGCAGAAAAATCGTCGGATCTAGGATAAAGCCTAGAGGGAGACACGCGTTTATATGATAAGATCTGAAAGCAACCCGTTCAACACGACCTTCATAACGCGATTTAATAGAAAGGATTGGATTAAATCAAAGAAGTATCTAGTTATATCACAACCATGGATATTTTCACTTTCACCTGGTCCACCCCTCTGCTGCAATGGTGTGGCGCAGCCGCGGGACCGGACATCTATCAGTGTAATTTTTCTCAGATTCAACCCTGCTCTCGCGGACGGAGCTACAACTGAGCCGCACTCAATCTTTGAGGACAGAGACGCAACTGAGAGATGATTTGGGTCCCTATCCGAAAAAAAAAATTTGCCGGGTAAGCACAACCATATAACTTGAGCAGAAGATCAGCGTGCTAAACTTTATCAAAGTTTTTGAGAGATCCAGGGCAACAGCACGAACTGCGCCGTTCTTAACGAGAGCCTGGTATATGATGCATGTGCGTTGTGGTGTAGTGGATATGGAACGAAAAATTGGAGAGCTGAGTTTAAAGTTCAGCTGAATTCGTTGCATTCGCTTAGGCGCAAATACCTTTAATAAAGGTGTTAATCCGTCTTTTCCCTCCAGATATGTGTCAAATAACAGGGCAGATTATATTCTCTAGCCTTGGTTGGCAACCAGTCTACCGTAGAAATTAATGGCTACCACCTGCGGGAAAATCTTCTGCCAAGTCAGTCTTGTCTCTTTCGAGACATGATCGCCCAAGCGTTTACCATGACTGACTGACGTAATGACTTACTGAATTAAATATTTATACGTTGATGGTTATTACCCTATTAACGGTAGACCTGGCGAAGCAAAAGCCATACTGTTTGTCGGAGAACAGTGTGCGGGATTTGCTATGTTTAACAACTTTAGCATCGATAATAGCCTTGAATTGTTTGCCAAAAACCGGTAGGGGGCTGATAGAGCAATAACAAAAAGGATCTGAGGACTTTCTCAGTTCTCAATTAAGTGCCATACGTGATACACGCTTTGGGTGATCATGTCTCGAAAGAGACATGACTGACTGGGAAGAAAATTATCTCACAGTAGGTTGCCATTGCATTCTGTGGTAGATTGGTTGTCATTGCTTTCTGTGGTGGAACTCAATCTATGCTATTAATTAACCCATAACTTGGAGGGAAGAGACGGATTAATACCTTTCCCGCGGGTATTCGAGAGTTCTTAAAAACTGGAACCACAGTGTAGGGCTTCCAGCAGGCAGAAAAGAAAAAGCAGACAGGCATAGTTGTAGAGTTTGGACATCACAGAGGAGAATTCAGGGACACATTTCTTCATGACGATGAGGTCAACTTTTGAAATTATGTTAGAATCCAGCGAGTGCTTTATGTATACGTCACTCAGTTGAGCATCAGTTCTAGGTGGGAAGTCGTAATAACATACAAGGAAACTACAAAAGACTCGATGATACAAATACTCAAATAACGCGAAAATATAAAGAAAACTATTCAATTATTGTTATGGTGAAACACACATATTCCTCAGATAATGGACTCTCCTTCCTATATGAATAAGCGCTAACAGGAAGTTAACTCGAGAAGTTCTTAGAAGTTCTAGAGAGTTCTTTAGAGTTATATTAGAGTTATATTAGTGCGTTAAGTCGATCAACAACCGACATAGAACGATTATAACTTTCAGTGCAAAAACTACTCCACAACAATTATGAAAGAAGGTTTTAAAAAGAAATGAGAGCCACATTTGAATAAAGAAAGCAAAGTACCAAGCCTTTGAAGAAATTAAACAACGTTGGCAAGACAAACATCTGTATGACTAATATCTAGGACGTGCTAATGTTGATAAAGTTAACGTATTTTACTGGATAAAAGGCTGAAATGCTTTATTATTGCAATGTTAGACCAGAGTCTTTTTACTAAGAATTTTCGGATATATATGATAAATAATAATGTGGATCCCATATGCTGGTTCTAGGAGAGTATCTAATCCGATAATTCTAGGAGACTATCTAATCCGATAATGTTCTATGTTAAGTATAGAAATCCTCACAATAATGTTGAGGAATATTTACACTAGACAATTAGCAAACACAATGGAAAAGATGTTAACAAACACTGATAAAAGCATCACACAGCTCTGCTTAAAAACAGAAGACATCCCAATTCTATGGAGTGCAACTATCTTTAGAGATAAGGAAATTGAACCAAAGAGACAGGATATGATTGTCAAAAGCCGAAAAGAAAGAATTTACCTTCTAATGAATATGGCTTGACCAGCAAATTATATAATAGAAAAAAGGGAATTTTATAATAATAATAATAATAATAATAATAATTAATAATAATAATAATAATAATAATGTCATTTTTCATCATAATTCTCATTTCTGCTAAAGTCGCACAACCTACCAAATCTGCAGGAAGACCTAAGGCAGGTCGTGGTGTGTTGTTATGGTTCCATTTCATGTTCTTTTGTGTCTCTCAAACATCCCTAGCGTTACATAGACAAATTTCTACTTAGTGTTTGGGCTGTACTTAACAAGACAATTTTTTGTATATTTCTTAAGCTGGGGCTTCCAAGGATTATTTCAATGTGTTTTTTTTTTTGTTCCATTTTTTATCATTCCAAGTGCTTCTAATATCACTGGCACGACTTTTGTTTTCAATTTCCATATTTTTTTCTATTTGAATTTCCCGGTTTTTATATTTTGACAGTTTTTCGAATTCCTTCACAATCTGCTTGACAAACCGTATCAATTAATAAACAAATCATTTTCTTTTTGGTTTTTAACAATAATGTCCGGCCTATTTGCTTCAATTTTTCTGCCTGTGTAGATAGTTTAATCCCATAGAATGGTGACATCTATGTAACCGGTGCAACAGATCGAGCTTGGCCGTTCTTTTTTTCCGTGTTTTATTTTTTTGTATATCTCTTAAGCTAGGATTTCAGTGTGTTTTTTTTTCTATTTTTTATCATTACAACTGCACCTACTATCACTGTTATGATACCTGTTTTCAATTTTGACAGTTTCTCGAATTCCTTGGTTGCTATGTTACAATCTGCTGGAAAAGCTATACCAATTAATAAGCAAGTTTTTTGATTTTTGGTTTTTAACAATAATGTCCGACATGTTTACTTCAATTTTTCTGTTTGAGTAGATGGTGTAATCACATAGAATAGTAACATCTTCTATCTCTGTAACAAGTGCTGCGTGATGTTCATACCAGTGTTTGTTTACATATTTTCCATACTGTTTGCACATTGCCCAGTGTAATTATTGCCCACATCTATCGTGACGATTTTTATATTCATTTGGGGCAAGTACAGAACACCATGAGATTATTATTATTATTATTATTATTATTATTATTATTATTATTGTTGTTGTTGTTTTTGTTGTTGTTGTTAATTAGAAATCTTAAAATATCAGCTCATTTTTTTATATTCACAATTAATATATGGCATCATTTATCTATCATTGTTTTATGAGGTTTATTGAAAGCTTCTCGGCCGGACCCACAAAATTCTAACGAATTATCAAAGTCCCTTTTTCTTTTGGCTGTTAAATTTTCACCACGCCTTCGTAACAAACTGTCCTTTAGAGACTCAGTGAAACAGAAGACACCGAGGAAATAAATAGATTGCTAATAGGTCATACGTGCACGTGGGGAGATTAATTTTCCGGGGTTCTGAATGGCTCGTGTCTCCGATGACTGGATTAGCAATCGTGGAGTCATGAGGTTCATCAAAGCTGGATTAAATGTGATTTCGCATTTCGTGATTACAATTAGGTCACATGATTTTTGCCCAAGGATTAATAACTAGATGTCCATTAATAATAATAATAATAATAATAATAATAATAATAATTATTATTATTATTATTATTATTATTATTATTATTATTATTATTGTTATTATTACCAAGCGATTGCGTCTTTTTCTCTTAGTCGACAATACATTATAGGTATTGTAGCCTAATTTTATTAATAACGCTTGGCTAATTTATTAACACTTATTTGTCGTATTAGCTTGATTATCAACTGATGCCGATAGAATTACATTCAATGGATCTACTTGGAAGAAAAAAAGAAATAGAAGGAGAAAAAAGATTAATAATAATCATAATAATTGTTGTGAATTCCGGATGAGGAACCGCACAAAATAAAGAACAACAAAACAGATATTTGAGATAGAAAAATAGGTTATATTAAACGTGACGTTACAATTGGAACGCAGGTTAGTCATCCAAGGAATAAGATTAGTAAGATATATATATATATATATATATATATATATATATATATACAAGTCTTTGAAGTGAAACCGTGCTAGAATTAGTATGTCCGAGTAATTCTATTCTGGCTGAGTGGAGCTCAGAGCTACTATGACTACTAACGCAGTATTCTCTGTGTAATGTCGGTATCTCTTGTAATCTCATTATTGCAGGAGTATATTTATACTCCAGTCGAGTCCATTATCATAGAAAAAGGGGAGATCCCACAACAATGATAATAACAGTCAGACGAAAAATAAAAAAACTAAAAACTAAAAGAGTAAAAGAGTAAAAGGGAAATAATAATAATAATAATAATAATAATAATAATAATAATAATAATAAAAACATGAAGAAGTATTTTAGAGGATTTTCTTCAAATTTGATATCATTTTGCCAAATAATCATAATACAACTAAAAAGAATATGGTCATATATGTTGAAGTCTAGACATGTTCAGTTAAGTGCCATAAGTGACATCCATGACTGACTAGGCAGTAGATTTTCCCGCGGTAGTTTGCCGTTACTTTCAGCTATAGACTGGTTTCCAACCAAGACAACAGAACCCAAGCTGCCCTGCTATTCCACCCAAAGCTAAAGGGAGAAGAGAAAGAATAAAACCTTTCCCGATAGTATTTGGGTTTAAGTGAATGAAAAGAATTCGACTAGAATTCGAACTCTATTCTCCGATTTCACCTCCGAGCCAATATCCACATGGGCATAAAATGAACTCACTGCCGGAGAGACATGTAAGACGGAGAATCAATATTTTAAACTGTGATATATATATATATATATATATATATATATATATATATATAACATAAGCAAAAAACTGCGTCTCCTCGGCTTAACTCTCACAACAGACCTCAAGTGGAGTGACTATATAGAATTCATAGGTAAATCCGCTGCTAAAAAAGTCGGTTCTCTGTGTAGGAGTAGCGAGTTTTTTTTCCGTTTGAAACAATCTTGCACATGTATAAACCTATCATCTGTCCGTGCATTGAATACTGCTGCCATATCTGGTCGGATGCTCCTGCCATCTACCTAGGTGTCCGTGACAAAATCCAACAGAGAATCTTTTATGTGATCGATCCTGATTGGGCAGCTCAGATACAGTCACTTTCTCATCGGCACAATGTGGCTTCCCTGTGTCTCTTCTACAAAGAATTTAACGGCTTCTGCTCCGATGAACTTAGCTCACTGGTGCCTCCGATATATATAGACAGGATTAGCAACTAGGTCCCAGTTTTTTTACTGTGAAACGAATAAATTGTAAACGCAAATTCTACTCCATTAGCTTCTTTTCTCGCACTTCACGCCTGTGAAATTCGCTTCCATTTACTAGTTTTCCCGGAAGCTACAATCTCCAAGAATTCAAATGTAAAGTCAATAGTCATCTCCTATCTAACCTGCATCCTCTCCCTCATGCTTCTTTCTCCGTTCACTCCACACTCATCAGTATCCTCATCCTTCTCTTACCCACTTCCTGACACCCCCTATAACCTGTGACTCTTTTCTCATCTCTTTCCTCCTATGTAACCCCTGCAAAACAGTGGCAGTAAAATTCCATGCGTAGAGCGATTTGATTATAATATATATATATATATATATATGTGTGTGTGTGTGTGTGTGTGTGTGTGTGTGTGTGTGTGTGTGTGTGTTTGTGTGTGTGTGTTATATTCATTTAAAATTATCAAAAAAATAATAAAATTGTAAAGAAATATAACAACATAAGTAATCAACATCATCTTAAAATAAAAAGATAACACTACCAATACATGCAAATGCTGAAATTCGAATGAGTGTCCTTTATAGAAGAGGTGTCTAACTGATACTTTTGTTTATCTATGCCCTATGTTAACTACAGAAAACCAAACAGTCAATAAATTTTAGATAGGTAGCACCAAGAACACTTTTAAGTCTCGATGGTACCAGCATAATTTATCTTTTAATAATAAGAAGTATAGAAAAAGCAAATCCCTCTAAATACTTTAAATGGAGTAAATATAACCCCTACCGTAAAATGGAACATTATATAAAAAAGGTAGAACCTGTAAATTTTACACGAGCCCTGTTTCTTATGATTTGCAGAAAAATACAAATCATCAAGTTAGCTAACTTAACCTTGCTAATAAAAAAATGAATAAACAGTCACTTTCAACAAAGCCTATCGTTCACCTTAAAGTATAGTTAATTCTTTTTCCCACTATAAAGATAACTACTACGCCTTTCTCGGCCTCTCAATATTGGCCGTTCACCTCTAAACTTTAATCCGTTACCCATCACTTAAATTGATCATTTTGTAGTAATTTTATGACTTTGTAGTGCCCTCTTAAATTTCCTTCACTCAACCTCCAATTTGATGCTATTATCTATAGTTAACTTACCTTTCTATTGTTTTATATAAACATATCCACTGGAATAATGGGAAACTAGATACAAATCTATTTATATGTCGTTTCCATAATTTTGCAAGCATATATCGCCTGATATCGCCTTTGGTTATATTGCTATCTTGCAATTAACGTCGCTTCGACAATTTTCCGACATTGTCAGACTCTCTGCCTTTAAACCGAGGATCCGCCAAAAGGTAGAATCTCATCTGGAGAAAAGTAGACAAAAATTTTTGCTGAGCTATATGGCTCGGATTACCTATATTAAAAATGCGTTGTGATACATTATGTCTCAAGCAGCGTTTGAGATTTCACTCCCCCGATTGACTCAGTCGATTAAAAACTTAATTGGAAGATTAAAGTTTATTGTTTTACTCACCCGCGGTCGATTAAAAATCTCGCAATGAAACGTGTCCCTTCAAATACAAAAAAAAAGAATATCTGATTTCTTTTACAACACAAAATATGCCATTGAAGATTCACAAGTTACTAAGAATGACCTTTAATGACATTATTGAATTCTTGCTTTTATCTTCCCCGTCAGTGTAAACATTCATTTAAATAAACGCTTCCAGAGTGAAGCCAAAATTTCTCTGTCGTCCACATTAAAGGAGCTCAGATTTTTAGAAATTCATTTGGAAAAATATTATCCTATATTTCCTATTTAGTCAGATTCATGCCGACTTCGAATTTTCATGAGGATCTCTAAGATTCTCTCATCCGACAGGAATGTTTATACTGCTTGAAAAAATACATATAATAACCACTGAAAAATAAGAAATTATCACTAAATACTCTCACAATTAAGCAATATATATATATATATATATATATATATATATATATATATATATTATAGAACATGTACAGTTTATTTCTTTTTTTTTTTTGCTGCTGGCGCAGTGAATATCCGCTCGGAATGAGAAATCGGTGAGCCGTGTTCGAATTCTAGTTGAATTCATTGCATTCACTTACGCTCAAATACCCTTGGGAAAGGTATTAATCCGTCTCTTCCCTCTAGATGGGTTAAATAATAGAACAGATTGGGTCTATAGCCTTGGCTGGCAACCAGTCTACCGCAGAAAGCAATGGCAACCTACTGCGGGATAATATTTTGCCCAGTCAGTCATGTCTCTTTCGAGACATGATCGCCCAAGCGTGTTTCACGTATGGCACTTAACTGACTGACAGGTTTTTTTTATATACACTACAAATCGTACATTTGTTTCGACATTGAAACTACAATGTCTCATCAGGTGGTTTGGACAGGTATGGAAAGCCTCATTTTTAATATTTGGTGAGTTGTGTGTGGGAAGTTGGTGGGGGTTCGTCATAAGAGAATAAGTCTTGTGAATTGTCAGTTGGAATTTTGGAGAAAGTGGTGTGGGTAGTGAATATAGTTGATTAATGAGTGTCTTGGAATTTTGTAGACAGATTTAACATTAGCAAATAGGATGTAAGGTTTATGATCTTGCGACTAGACCTTATCCTTTGGATTTCTTAGAGGAGCAGAGTAGGGCGGTGTGAGGAGTGGGCAGGGATGGGATTGGACTTACCACTTATTTGTACAACTATAGAATATTTTTGTATTTAAGCACAGTTTTTATAATCAATCTAATTTTGGATATTTATCCTTAATTTTTGATTTAGGAAATCGATTTTTACTATGAAATATTAAATTAGATCACAGTTTGTGGTGTGTAATAGGCAAGATTTAATGTAAGAAGTAAAATTTAATGTTAGTATTTAAGGTAATATGTAAGTAGGTAATGGGTGCGTAATAGGTTGAATTTATTGTAGCAGGTAAGATTTAATGAGACATTCTAGTTTTAATGTCGAAACAAATATACGATTTGTAGTAAATATATATAAAAAAAATTGTACAAGTTCTAAAATATAATTTATAATAAATATTCACAGCTCTTATAAATCGAGCACTGTTTTAAAATAATGTTTTGGACTTTGCAAAAAAATATTTTTTCTTCGTTCCTTATTCATTCGGATATTGTTGGGACGCCCGCGCCTATTCGGCTATAATTGACTATTCCATTACTATGTAAAGTAATGGTGGCATCTACGTAAGAGTGTGTGCCGAGCAGCCGATCGACAAGTCAGTCGTAGACTTCCGGTGACGACTCGGAAGTACTCATTGCTCATACTACGTCTTACGACGGTTGAGACGATTAACCCTTATTCTTGTATTGGATACTAATAACCTTTGTAAATACTATTTTCACGGAATACAACGATTAACCTATTCCTGTTGTAGAGTTATTTATTCTTACTCACAACATAACATATATATATATATATATATATATATATATATATATATATATATATATATATATTTCATTTGGTGCTCTGGCTATATATCATGTCTACTGCTCTGGCTATATATCTCGTCTACTGCTTCGGCTATACATATCTCGTTTGCTGCTTCGATATATATATATATATATATATATATATATATATATATATATATATATATATATCGTTTGCTGCTTCGATTATATATCTCGTTTGGGGTGCTCCGGCTATATATCTCGTCCACTGCTCTGGTTATATATCTCGTTTACTGCTTCGGCTATATATATATATTAGACATCCACATACAAGCCCGTTTCGCTGTATCACAGCTCATCAGTGTGGCTAGACATCCATTTGCTTCTGGCCGGGATCGAAACTCGACGGAATTGGTGTCAGTCAGAGTCTCTACTGCCTCAGCCATTGAACGAAACGAATTTTAACTCTGTACTATCCTACTAGAAGAAAAAACTAACAGAGGAGTAGTCAAAAGTAATACACGTGTGTAGATGTATTAGGAGTACATTTCAAATTTCTCAAACATTTAATGAGGAATGAATTTAAGGAGTATTTAATACTCATAGGACAGAAACATTGAGAATAGGCGTGTAACATACACAGTGAGTTTTTGAATTTGAACCGATGCCGAATCGAGCCACAAAGAGAGATGTTAATGTATCAAAAGTTGTTTAGAGCTACAAGCGACAGGAAAATATGGGGCGATGAGGTTACCCATGTTCCGAAGGTAGCCTGGAGACAAAGGCAAAATATCAATGACTGATTTGTTCAAATAGTTTCAAGCATTAATGCTATGATAATTTTGTCACATAATGACTGTCTATGCTTCAACATCTCATAAATATATTTTCAACACCAGAGACAAATTTTCCTATCTACTTTCAGCATGGCTAATGCTAGTCTTCGGGAAAGGACCATACTCCTTCTCATTTGCCTCACAGCTTCAACCAACATGAAGTGGAATAAGTACATCTGTAACTGCAGCAACTGCTAGTAAATTTAGGTCACTGCCTCAGTTGATCAAGTCCTGAAAAAGAAAACATGGGAAACAAAGTAAATGGCTGGAGTAATTTTGACAGATAATGGCTATCTATGATTCAGCATCTCATAAATATATGTTCAACACCAGAGACAAATTTTCCTATCTACTTTCAGCATGGCTAATGCTAGTCTTCGGGAAAGGACCATACTCCTTCTCATTTGCCTCACAGCTTCAACCAACATGAAGTGAAATAAGTACATCTGTAACTGCAGCAACTGCTAGTAAATTTAGGTCACTGCCTCAGTTGATCAAGTCCTGAAAAAGAAAACATGGGAAACAAAGTAAATGGCTGGAGTAATTTTGACAGATAATGGCTATCTATGATTCAGCATCTCATAAATATATGTTCAACACCAGAGACAAATTTTCCTATCTACTTTCAGCATGGCTAATGCTAGTCTTCGGGAAAGGACCATACTCCTTCTCATTTGCCTCACAGCTTCAACCAACCTGAAGTGGAATAAGTACATCTGTAACTGCTAGTAAATTTAGGTCACTGCCTCAGTTGATAAAGTCCTGAAAGAATAACATGGGAAAACAAAGTAAATGGCTGGAGTAATTTTGACAGATAGTGGCTATGTATGATTCAGCATCTCATAAATCTCATTTCAACACTAGAAACAATTTTTTCTGTTTTCAGCATGGCTGATGCTAGTCTTCGAGAAAAGACCATCGTTCTTCTCCTTTGCTTCAAGTTTTCAACCGACCTGAAGGGGAATAAGTACATTGAATCTAATGCTAGGAAATTTAGGTCACTGCCTCAGGTGCTCAAGTCTTGAAAAACAAAGAAAAAAAATCACGGGAAAGAAAGAAAATAGCAGAAGTAATTCTGGCAGATGGTGGTTATTTATAATTCAACATCTAATAAATCACTTTTCAACGCCAGGGACAGATTTCCCTGCAGTCCACCAGCATGGCTAATCTGCAGATCAACCCATTGCGTTTCCTTTGCCTCAATCTTTCAACCGACCTGATTATAAACGACTATATCGAATTTCTAGCTGCATGTATTGCTAGGAAGTTTCCGTGCCTGTGTCAGGCCAGAAAGTCTTTTACTAAATATTGTTGCCGTATCTGGTCGAGTATTCCTGCTATTCATTTTGAGGTTCTAGGCAAAAAAAAAAAAGAAGAAAAATAAAGAATCTGCAATGTAATCGATTCCGTCTTGGTATCTGGACGTTCTCGGGTGGATTTTCTCTGTCTTTCTACAAATATTTTAATGATAACTGCCCTGACGAGATTTTTTGCCTGATGTCTTTCCCACAGAAACTGAAGTGCGTCGAAATAGTTAAATGTAATCGCTACTTCTAATCAAACAGCATCTCGCACTTCCCACCTGAGAGCCTCCCTTCTTTTTACTTGCTTTTCTAATAGCTACAAACTCTAAAAATTTAAATGCAGCGTCAACTGCTATCCTCTGTCTTTTTAAATCGTTTTCACCTATCCTTTCGGCCAAACTCTCCATACTCAGTCTTTAATCTCATTGTAGTCACCTGCGCACAAATGGCTCTCTTGCCTTGCTTGGGGTGAAATGATTAAATAAAGTTACAAGTATTGTTGGAGACAGCTTTGATATTATGAAAGGCTTATTATGAACACATGTTTTTATGAGAATGGTTCAATACCAAGAATTAATATTTTTGAAGTGTTGGTTTTAATGGTTTTATTCAAACTATTTACACTGTTTTTTATCGTTTCACCCCAAGCAAAGCGATATGCCAATGATGCTCAGGGGGCTACATAAGAGCAAACGTTTAGACAAGAGGAGAGTGAAGAAGAGACAGACCAGTTACAGTGAGTGTCAGAGAAAGGGTAAGAGAAGGATGGAAACATAAGTGTGAAGACTGTTGCGAAGATAGAGAGAAAGGAAAAGAACAAGAGAGAACAATATATACAGGATGATGTAGAAGGAACTAGAGTCAAGTGTTTAAGAGGTGGGTATTGACATTGCATTTAAATTCATGGAGGTTGTAGCCATCAGGAAAGCAAGAATATGGAAGAGAGTTCGACAGGCGAGAAAAGCAAGAAAAGCAGCTGATGGTTTAGAATTGTCGTCTGCATTTAATTGATCAAACTGTGAATGGGTGGGACCCAATTGCCAGTCTAGTTGCACGAGTAAATTCCTGTGGCAGGGGTACAAGAGACTTAAGTTCGTCGAAGCAGAAGCCATGAAAATATTCATAGGGAAGCCACATTCCGTTGGTGAGAAAGTGGCTGGAGTCGAGTCGTCAAGTCGGTACCTATCACATAAGTGATTCTCTATTTGGAGCCTGTCAAGAACACTGAGATGAACAGCGAGGACGCCTGGCCTTATATAACAGTAGTATTCTATGCACGGACGGGAGGTCTTATAAAATGTGAAACATACAAATGCAAATAAAATGTTTGTTCTATCTGCCGTGTATCTTCGGGATGTGGGCGATATCACTTTCCACAACGTCCTGGACTTTGTAGATTTTAGTAATTTTTGTCTTCTTGCTATTTCTACCAATCCTTGTTCTTCCAACCATTTATATAACCTCATTATGTAAGGTATGTTCTGCTGTCCTCTTGCATTCAATATGCCCTGTGAGTATCAAATTTTCCAAGTTCCCTTTCCTCATGGTATCTCATGCATTTTGATTTTGTAAATTTTACCTCGTAATAAGTTAGATTTTTTCCTGGATGCCTTGTGAACTTTCATGATCCTGTTATCATGGCTCTTTGCAGTTTTTTGTTAACTTTGTGGTGCAGTGGATATCGTATCGGAAGGAGAAATCGGGGAGCCGAGTTCGAATTCCAGTTGAATTCATTGCATTCACTTACGCGCAAATACCCTTTAGAAAGCTATTAATCCGCGTCTTTCTTCCAGTTATGGGCTAAATAACAGGACAGATTGCGTTCTATAGCCTTGACTGGCAACCAGTCTACCACAGAAAATAATGGCAAACTTCTGCGGGATAATGTTTTGCCCAGTCAGTCATGTTTCTTGCTAAACATGATCGCCCAAGTGTGTATCACGTTTGGCACTTAACTGACTGAACTTTTAATAAATTGTATATTATTTCATATCTCCCAAATCCTGTTCTGTCATCTGTTTAGTCAACCTCGCTAACTATGTTATGTGTTGCTTTTTTCGTGTATTGAAACAATCCTGTAAGTATCACATTTTCCAAGCCTTCTTTCCTTCTTATGGGTGCTAGAAATTTCAGCTCTCTCTCTCGCTCTCTCTCTCTCTCTCTCTCTCTCTCTCTCTCTAATTCTAAGCAGGTTTCTGTTTCCCTTTTCCTGAACATCTTCTCGTTGCTCACATGATCCGTCCATGGCATCTCTCTGTAGAACCATATTTCTATTGCTTTATATGACTTCATCTGTGGAGGTACTGTCGAGCAAAACGGAGCCATGAAATTCCCAATCCCACGAATTTGGTGGGACAAATTGACCATCTAACCAACTCCCTCTTCACAATGCCGAGCTCGCAAGAATGCGTCTGCTATAATAAATCAAATTATTCTGTCATCCATCGCCGCAGAGCAACACAACTCTGACATTCCCGCATCCTCTACTCGAAAGAAAGAACAGCTGCCATCAGAAGAGAAAAGCAGTTATGAAATGGATAATGTCATTCCCAGATGACAGATAAAATAAAGGGTTTGATTAAAAATGCCAACGTGTATCACCTAAAGAATTTCAGAGAGTACAACGGCTAAAACCTCGTGCATGTGACAATAACGATGAGGGCAATAGTGCGAACAATATAAATAGTTACACTAACCAATCTTAGAAATATAAACAGCGTATAGAGATTATATGCAAAAAAGGTATTGTGAAATATTTTATGTAAAATTCATAGATATGTGTTATCCAATTAAATAATTTGTACTATTATATATAGCGAGTTAGCATGAAAGCAATTAAGTCCATATTTTCAATTTCAGATTAATATTTAGTATTTTTTCGGTAATTATAGCGATTTGTATTGTCAAAAGATTATTAGCAAGAAGTAGAATTTATTATTATGGCTCGTAAATAAGAACTAACAATGAAGGAAAAGAACTATATAATCAAAGAAATTAGCAAAGAAAAGTCTTCGCTTCAAATTTCTAAGGATTTGCAAAGGAAACATCGAACAATCAAGAAAATATGTCAAATGGGAATTCAACCGAGGACAAAAGAATTCAGGCTGAATTCAGGAATTTAACAAGGCGAGATCTGTCACATATCCGAAGGGAATTAATAAGAAACCTAAATGCGTCAAGTGCGTTCATATCTGAGGCTGCTTGAGCTTGTATGGTGGTAAGAAAAATAATGTGTAAAGTAATAAGGATGTTTGCTGGTGTAAGAAATCAAATAAAGAAACCCATTTTAATGAAAAACATAACTCGTGGGTCCATTTCAATTGAAAGACGGGGTTAAATGAAGGGAATTAATAAGAAACCTAAATGCGTCAAGTGCGTTCATATTTGAGGCCACCCTGGTGGCAAGGAAAACAAGGTGTAAAGCATTAAGGACGTTTGCTGGCGTAAAAACTCAAATAAAGAAACCCATTTTAACAAAAAAAAAATAGAGATGAGGAAAGAAGATTGCAGTAGGCAGAAAAAAAAATACATGAAAACTGATTTGAGTAAAGTGGTTTTTACAGACGAATCAAGGATCACCGTCGATGGTCCCGATGGATGGGTACGAGGATGGGTTTGCAAGCAACATGACCCAAGAAAAAGTTTTTAAACGGCAACAAGGCGGCGGTGGGATCATGATATGTGCCGTGAATATTGGTAATGAGCTCGTGGGTCCATTTCAATTGAAAGACGGGGTTAAATGAAGGGAATTAAAACCTAAATGCGTCAAGTGCGTTTATATTTGAGGCCACCGAAGCTCCTATGGTGGCAAGGAAAACAAGGTGTAAAGCATTAAGGACGTTTGCTGGCGTAAAAACTCAAATAAAGAAACCCATTTTAACAAAAAAAAATAGAGATGAGGAAAGAAGATTGCAGTAGGCAGAAAAAAAAATACATGAAAACTGATTTGAGTAAAGTGGTTTTTACAGACAATTCAAGGATCACCGTCGATGGTCCCGATGGATGGGTACGAGGATGGGTTTGCAAGCAACATGACCTAAGAAAAAGTTTTTAAACGCCAACAAGGCGGCGGTTGGATCACGATATGGGCCGTGAATATTGGTAATGATGCCCGTGGGTCCATTTCAATTGAAAGACGGGGTTAAATGAAGGGAATTAATAAGAAACCCAATGGGTCAAGTGCGTTCATATTTGAGGCCACCTTGTAAAGCAGCATGCGAAAAGCATTAACATGACGTTTGCTGGCGTAAAAACTCAAAATAAAGAAACCCATTTTAACAAAAAAATTGAGATGAGGTGAAAGAAGATTGCAGAAAAAGAAAATACATGAAAACTGATTTGAGTAAAGCTGCCTACAGACGAATCAAGGATCGTCGATGGTCCCGATGGATGGGTACGAGTGGATGGTGAAGGAAAGCAACATGACCCAAGAAAAAGCTTTAAACGCCAACAAGGCGGCGGTTGGATCATGATATGGGCCGTGAATATTGGTAATGAGCTCGTGGTCCATTTCAATTGAAAGACGGGGTTAAATGAAGGGAATAAGCAAGAACCTAAATGCGTCAAGTGCGTTCATATTTGAGGCCACCTTGCGGCAAGGAAAACAAGGTGTAAAGTATTAAGGACGTTTACGGCGTAAAAACTCAAATAAAGAAACCCATTTTAACAAAAAAATAGAGATGAGGAAAGAAGATTGCAGTAGGCAGAAAAAAATAATACATGAAAACTGATTTGAGTAAAGTGGTTTTTACAGACGAATCAAGGATCACCGTCGATGGTCCCGATGGATGGGTACGAGGATGGGTTTGAAAGCAACATGACCCAAGAAAAAGTTTTTAAACGGCAACAAGGCGGCGGTGGGATCATGATATGGGCCGTGAATATTGGTAATGAGCTCGTGGGTCCATTTCAATTGAAAGACGGGGTTAAAATGAATTCCAAGTGTTACTGTAATTTTCTGGAGCAATATTTCTTTGAATGGCTTGATAACCAGTCTTTAGCCAAGCGTAGATCTATGATCTTCATGCAAGACAACGCACCAAGTCATGCATCAAAGTTTACTAAATCCTGGTTGAAAGAAAAGGGATATGTTTAAGATTCTCTTATGGACTGGTCTTCAAATAGCTGTGACTTGACTCCCATTGAGAACCTGTGGATCATCCTCAAGAGACATATTTATTCTAATAGAAGGCAATTCAACAGCAAGCGTGACCTCTGGTAGGTAGTTAAAGTTGCTGCAAACAACTTACAAAAATTGCTGATCTAACATCAGATGTTGGCAATAGGCTACTAAGAGTTATTGAAAAGAAAGGAGCATTTGTGCAATAAATTTTAGGAGGTTCTTATTATTTTTTGTTAATTTATCTATTATTTTTACAATAATGTTTTTAATGTTTTTCCTTTAAGAAATTGACGAATTTGTTCGAAAATATTTTCATATTATTTTTTACATTAGTTTTACAAGATATAATAATGTAAAGTTATCAAAATAAATAGTTGTAAACAAATTACTGACAGTCAAATTAGTCTGTTCTGTTAACTTAGTAAATTTTTTTCCAAGGAAAAACAATAGTTGTCTCTATCACTATATATCTAAGTCAATAATACTGACTAGAATCTAAACTACATCATAATAGGTCTTTTAACATTAAAGACGTAATTCTTTATACCAATTTATAATCTGCATATAATCTCTAGACACAGTTTAAACGGATAAGATATTCAGAGGTTTTTTTTTATGGGAATATGAAAATTTCTGAAACATCATTACCCTGGTTGCAAAAGCAAACTTTGAATTTAGTTTAAGCCATTTTCAAGACATACTCTGTTTGGGGTACTCTGGAAATCAAAAACAATAATTTGTCTGTGAGAAGGAATTAGTGCCAAACTTAAAGATTGCATCGAGCTTTTATAGGCATTCGATTAATGTATTTTTTGAGACTCACTGACGCCGAAAAAGCGGGCGATTTTCATTGGCCATTAATTTATATAAAATGTCACTGACATTAAAAAATACGCCGTACTGAACGTATTTAACAGATATTTTAAAGGTTTTACCAGGTATTTACCCATCCTATCACGTAGTAAATATCATACATGTACAGCCTTTGTGTCTTAGACAATAGTTTCCAAATGGAGCGTTGCGCCCCAAATTCACTTGCAGCTAACAATTTAAATTTCTGAAGTCTCATAAAGATGCACGAAGGCTTTGCTTTGTTTAATACTCCCAGGGAACTTCCTAGGCAGCATGAACAAAATAATAAAGTTAAGGATAGAGTGCTGAATTGCTACCTGATATCTGTCCTTCTTTATAGAAGTGAATTCTGGACAATCTCAGCAAAGAAGAAAAAGAGGCTTGAGGCAGCAGGAATATGGTTTTACAGAAGGATGCTGAGGATACCATGGACAGAGCACGTGTGCAAAGATGAAACGTTGGAAAAAATGCAAACTAGAAGAACACTAAAAATAAATATCAGGAAGAGATAAATGAGGCTCCTGGGACACATAATGAGAAAGGAAGGCCTAGAAACTTTGATACTCACAGGTATTATAAATGGATGAAGAGACAGAGGAAAGCAGTGCGATACGTGCTTGTTAGGTCTGAGCAAATGGTTGACGGGGCAGGGCTTGGAAGAGATACCAAGATAAAATTACTGAGAGCGACAAAAGACAGAGCCAAGTGGAAGACCATGATCATCTATGTCCTGAAGGGACACGACACACGAAGAAGAAGAATGTCTTATATGGCCCATTTGTGTGAATGTGTGACGGAACTGGGACAAAAAGAGGTAGTATAGATTCAGAAATACCTGATTGTTATGTTGCCAGGCTCAGACGCAAGAAACTGGTGGCAGAAATCTTGTCAGAAGAAATATCATGATGAAGAGTATGTTGAGGTGTCAGTTTCAAGATTTGTTCAAATAGGTACTAACATTTGGCAAATAGTTGTTCTGATCATAGACCTGATTTTGGCAAGATTGAGAGACTTGACAGAGCGTTTACAAGAAGCAATAAGTTTATCAGCCAGGGAAATGCCTTGCTAATAAAAAGATCTGTGCGTCGTTCGCCAAAAGCCTGGAGGTGGATACACCATTGTTATGTTTCTTCAGACCAGACGTTCGATAATTGGGTGGTGGGACTGTAAAAATGCCAAATCAGCTATTCTTTTACGTCTTCAATACCAAATGCAGAAGGTACTGTCACAAACAGCGTATGACATCTATTTTTTAGGTTGTTCAAATGGACGACACATAAATTGGTAAAAGGACAAGTATAAGCCATATATGATAAAAATCCCAATAAATTGACCGGTAGACAAAGGTACGGTTTGCAGCAGGGCTAATATGAAGACTGATATATTTTTTTGTAATAATCGTTTCACCTCGAGCAAGGCAGGGTCATCACTGGTGCGAAGAGGTTTACAATGAGAGAAAATTAAATAAACAGTCAACCAATTAAGTGCCATAAGTAATACAAGCTTGGGCATTCATGTCTCGAAATAGACATGACTGACTGGGTAGAAAATTTTCCCGCAATATGTTGTCATTATTTTCTGCGGTAGAATGGTTGCCAGCCAAGGCTATAGAACCCAATCTATCTAGTTATTTGACCCATAACTGGAGGGAAGAGATGGATTAGTACATCTCCCTATTTGCGCGTAAGTGAATGCAAGGATTTCAACTGAAATTTGAACTCGGCTCCCAGATTTCTCGTTCCGAGCCGATATCTACTGCACCACAACGCAAAAAGAAAAAAGCAAAGCAAAAATAACAAGGATGTCTAAGAAAGGACACGAGAAAGATCGGAATTAAATCTCTCTCTGAAAAATCAAATGAAGAAAACTGGCTGATCCTATACAATAACTTATAGAGTCAAATTTAAAAAAAAATTTTTTTTTATAAGCGTTTCACCCCGAGCAAGGCATGTCACTGCCACTACTGTGCAGGGGGCTACGTAGAGTGGAGAAAGGCTGATTAAATATAGGAAATGACAGAGGGTGGGTGATAGGCGGGTAAGGATTTGGGTAGATGAGAGTGTTGTGAGAATAGTTGGGAGTTAGTGTGATAGGAGGTATCTATTGACCCTACATTTAAACACCTGGAGATTGTAACTGTCGGGAAAGCAGACTTGTGGAAGGGAGTTCCACAGGCGGGAAGCGCGAGAAAAGAAGCTGTTGGAGTAGAATTTACGGTTACATCTTATTTGTTTAACGGTAAAAGGGTAATTTTATTATAACAGAGAAAACCATTAATTTTCTGTTCTCCTTAATAAACGACTGTTTTCGCAAGAAATCACCTGATCTGGAGAGCCTATTGAGATTCTCTACAGACCTCAAGTAAAATTGGTTTTACGTCTGGGTCATCTCTTGATCGCTATGCAATAACATATGTTAACGAAAAGATTCATTTCATTTTTTTGTATTTGTTTATTAAAAGCAACAGATTGGATTCTAAGTGCCAGTTGGAGGAATATTGCACTATGGCTCAGCGTTCCTCCGCGATTGGTTTTAGCCGTCCTCGAACCTTGGTGCGGGAAGCATATCGACGTTTTAAACTTGTAAGAAATTATTGGATAAGTTGCTATTATTTGCATGATTTATAATTGGAGGAATATACCCTTCTTTTTTTTATATTATCACAGCGTTTCGGTCTTAGCGCCTCCCTGTCATATTCAAGTATCTCTCAAAACAGATGACGTCCAAATAATTTCGAACTAAACACTTCATTTAAAATAGTTCTGGTTCCACTGTTCATATCTACGGATATCCGGCCCGGATACTCAGTTATTGCTAAACCTCTTTCCACTGATTCCGCGTCTATAGCACCTGGCCCAGAAATTGACCCCAAACTTAGTATACCGCAGTACTAAAATGTAAACAAAACAAGACAGAGTGTTGCCTTCTGTGTCACCTCTAGTGTCCAATACTGCTACATAAAATAGTATCAACAAAAAGGCTAATTTATTTTTGGTATTCGCTTTATTAATAGTGACATTTTGGATTCTAAGAGACAGTAGTATGAATGAGGTCACCGAAACGTATATCGCACATTGGTTCAGCGTCTGTTTGCCAGTGGTATTAGCTGGTCGCGAACCTTGGTGCGGAAGGCATATCGACGCTTTAGAATCTTTGAGACGGTAAGGGCCTCGGTGATGTTAATCAAATTGGCCTTTTGCCAAACACAACCAAAGTCCCCACAATTTAAAATATCAGAATGTTGAATGAATGTTTGGAAGAATAAAAGTGTTTTGTTTGAACATTAAAGTAGAAATTTTATTATCTAAACAGAAATAATAAATTTTAAAATGAGTGAAATTGTATTTACGGAACAGAATAACATAAATGTGCAAGAAGAAAATGTTCAAAGAGAAAATGCATGTAGTTAAATATTCAAAGTGAAAAGTAGTAATTAAATATTTCACAGAAATTCAGAGGTCATAGATGATCGTAACAGAATGTGTACATGTAGAAAGATTGAAAAGGTTACTAAGGTATGTGTTCTTTTACGATGTATGGCTCGCTAAATAGGTATTTAGATTTTTGTACCTGCTTGATTCTAGTATCCCCAACATGTATTTGGCATACTGGGCTGCCATTTTTACTGATGACCAAGCATTCAGTTTTCCTGCAGTTTATTTGTAGTCCTTTCTTATCACTCTCTTTAGCAACCTTCTGTAGGAGGTTTTGTACTTTCCTTTCTGTGTCTGCTATCAGCACTATATCAACTGCGTACTTTAGGTTGTTTAAATTGTGGCCTCCGGTGAAAAGACATATACTTGTCTTAAGCCTCTTTCTATCATTGTATATCTGCTGAATTCGTTACCTATCCATATACAAACGTTTTGCTGCCATTGATTACTCTTAAGTCTTTCCCAAATATGTCAAGGCTGCCGAGCATCTCCATCAATTCTTTTTGGCGTATTTTGTCTAACGCCTTCGCATAATCAAGAAAGCACAGGCATAAGTCCGTCTTCATTTGTAGTGCCCTTTCAAAGAGCATCCTAATCATAAATATGGTGTTCCTTGTTTCAGTGACTTTAAGGTCGATATGCTGTTAAACAAAACTCAAACTCAAACTCAAACTGACTAAATCAACTTTCTCACTATAACCGAACATTACAAAAATACCTTAAAACCCCACCTTTTTGCCATTAAATAACCCACAGAAGTGTTGACATGCCGTTAAACAAAACTCAAACTCAAACTCAATCTCCTTCGTTTCACCAGTTAAGACCTTCACATCTAAGACTCGCAAAACCGCATACACGTTTCCTTTATTTTTCTATTCCAGAAGAAAGAAGTAATTTCCATTTGAATAGTTTCTTTACACACCCGACTCAAAAAGTATGCTTTCGTAAGCTCTACAACATTAATTTCTTCAACTATGGGATTAAAATTTATTTCCATCACTCACGTATCCTCACAAACTGCGCCTCTTGTCTCCTATTTTTACCACTCACACAGATCTTTCAGTAACGCTCTGACTTGAGTGGCTCTTAGATTCTTCTATATGGATAACATTAGGAACAAAAATATGTTCGATTTACCCTAGAATTACAAAGGTAGAGAGAAGTCTTTTTTGTCCAAGTGAAGTCTAGGGAGAAAGAATAAATTCATGCCTTTCTCAAAGACCTCACTCTGAATTGAATCAGCAGAGCAATTCCAATTTTGGTGGCGATAACGCTTACACTATCTTCACATACCTAACTATATTAATCGTACGTTTAAAATTCAGTAAACTGAAATTCTATTAAAAGTCTTCCAATTTTGTTTTCCAATAGTGTATACCTCCTGTAAATAAAAAAACATGCAGCTTCTAAATAAACATATTAAATCATTCATTCCCTAAAATTGAAAGGAACGATTTCTGTTTGAGATCGACGGAAACGATCGTGGTGAATAGATTTTGCCAATGTAAACATCTTTATATATGCAAACAACAAATCAACAACAATACAAAACCAACAACACATATTTGCTTCTCAATAAATATTTCGCAGAAGCTTTGGGGAAATTTTGTTTCCCCGCAATTACGCAAGGCAAATGTTTGAATTTTAATTGTTGTTTGTCGTGTAATAATAAATTATCTTTCCCTTTTACACCGATATTTTCATAGATGGTGTCATCGCAGTACCTGTAACACAGTGGCCTGGAAAATATTAACTCGGAAATAGCATTGTGCTAAATAAACTGAAGAAAATTTATACGTGGGGCATCGAAGTGAAGTGTTGATTTGCGAGTTTAGCGTTAGGTCATGAATATCATTAAGACTGAAAGGAAGTTGATAAGGAAAAGATACCATGTTTTTTATGTCGTAGCAGCAGTTCAAGCGTAAATAAAACAGAAAATTAATTACATACAAAAGATTCATCACTCAATGTTAGATCGAAAAACACATCGCTAAAAAAAATGGGGCTACAAGAAGCAAAATAAGCAATTCAACTTGGAGTTTTGTAAATCAATGAAAATTCTAATTCACAAATGTTTTCATATCATGTTAGTTGGTTGTTTTATGGCATATCAACATAGGTGGGTCATTTATTGCCAACTAAATTTTTATTTATTTATTGCTGGTAATACCTTTTTCTTTCAACAATTTATTGTTGTTTTTTATATAACTTTTTGTGTCTAGTAATACATTTTCTTTTCGAGTATCAAGCTTCATTGGGATTTGTGTGTGTTTTTTAAGGGCAGGGTCCCCAAGTCCTACCCTGTTATTTAATATAACTGGAGGAAAGGGACGGATTAATACCTTTCCCAAGGGTACAAGTGCTTAAGTGAAATGCAGGGTATTCAACTGGAATTCGAACTCAGCTCATCGATTTCTCTTTCCGAGACGATATCCACTGCACCACAACGCATATCCGTCACAAAAAGCTTACAGAACCTGGTATTACCAAGCGGTCACCCATTTAAGTATTGACCAGGCTCAAAGTTACTTAACTTCGGTGATCTAGTGAGAACTGGTGTATTCAAAGTGATATGGCTGTAGGTCCTAATATCCTGTAATAAATAATCTATAGTTTGTTTAGGTAAGATATGGGAGGAGAAACAGCTTGCATATGAACAGAAAGTGAATTCAGTCAATATGAATTGCATGAGGACAGCCAAACGGACAATGGTAATTGAATAGATTCTTCTCAGCCAACGGATGACCAACTGAACCTGCAATTGTTTCTAATCCCGAATGTTGGGCAACACTACGTAGACTTTTAACATCATACAGCCTTGATCGAAAGACAAGAAGCACTTAAAATCAGAGATTGGCTCGCATACGATTCAAATACTCTGATCGTAAAATACCAGAATCATGTCCCATTCAATCTTTTATTGAGTTCTTACGTTACATCTCCCTGACCGTAGCTCAATTAATCCTAATCTAAATACACATTGAGATATACTTCTATCAACATGGCGGATGCTAACCTCCAGGTAAGTGACACATTGCATCTTCTCAAACTAACATTTTCAGCTTACTTTATGTAGAAAGTGTATAGTGAATCAACTGCCAAAACTGCATTTGAGAATATTTGTCCACTGAGCTAGATAATTCATTCTTACTTTGAATATTGCTGTCATATATTAAGTGATGCTCATGTTTAAGATTATTGAGAAAATCCGAAGAAGAATTTGTAATTTCATTTTTTCTGAAATGACGTCCTAGCTCCAGTCACTTTTCCCTCATGTGCGTTTTTAATATATTAGGTGATCGAATCAGTCAATGACATAATTCAGTCTGACAGAAGGGTGACAGTGGATGACATTGCAAGGACTTTAAGCCTACCTGTTGGGACATCACACAAAATTGTCCAAGATGACCTTGCCTACTCGAAGGTCAGCTGCCGCTGGGTGCCAAAGATGCTTACTGCAGAGCACAAACAGAAGAGGGTCGTGTTGTCCCAGCAGTGTCTCTCCTCTTTACAGCCCAGAATTATAGACATCCCTTTCGTTTACTTGCTTCCCCGACAGTTACAATCTCTAAGAATTTAAATGTAAAGTCAACAGTCATCACCTATATCACTAACTTGCATCCTCTCTCATGTTCCTTTCTCCATCCACTCTACTCTTATCAGTATTATAATCATTTTCTTACCCACTTCCTGACACCGCCTATAACTTGTTACTCTTTCTCATAACTTTTCTCCTATGTAAACCCCTGCGCACCAGTGGCAGTAAACTACCTTACTTGGGGCGATATGTTTATAAAAAACATTAGAATATTTTTATATAATCATCTCACCCAAGGCAAGGCAGAACCGCTACTTGTGTGAAGGAAGTTAATGCGAAACAAACAAAAAAACAAGGGACGTGGAACGTCGAAAATAGATAAGAGATGGATGGGAATCAAGTAGATAGAAGATTGTAGCTATCAGAGAAGCATGTAAACGGTATGGAGTTCCAAAAACGGGAAGTACGAGAAACGAAACTGTTAAAGTAGGAGAGGAGATTACATTTAACTATTTTGACGGTAAAAGCGTGGGACCTACAGGCCAGTCTAGTAGAAAAATGAGTAAGCTTACTAATCAGTTGTATCATCAGCATAGATACTGAACTTATTGCATCAAGAAGGTAATTTATTAAAACTGGGTACAACGTAGAACTATGGATAGACCACTGGTTAACACTTGCATTAATGAAAAAAAAAACCAAAAAAAAAAAACCAAAAAAAAAAAACCAAGAATAGTGGCCATTCAAGACTAATTTCATTTCGCGATTTGATAAGAAATGATTATTTTGATTACAAGCCGTTAGAAAGTAATCACTGTCTGCGCAGGAGTTCATAATCTAAATCTTCCGTAAACATATTTTTAAGTGTTTGTGTCTACTTTCACTTTCAATTTCGTTTTATGTCTTCGTTTAATATATGATCACTAAATTATTTTAGCTTTCGAGTGAAGAATTAAAAATTACGGTCAGATAGTTGCTGTCAATTTTAAATAATGTATAATATTAAGTCGCATAATACCATCTATCTGAATATATATATATATATATATATATATATATATATATATATATTGTGTATTTAAGTAGCAATCTTTCTTTTATGCAAGTTTCATTAAAATTGACAGACAAGTTTCTGTGGTTATTTACATAAATTATAGAAGATTTCTCCGAATGTTTTACATATTGCTGTAGAATAGTTGCCAACCAAGGCTCCAGAATCCAATCTGTTCTGTTACTTTACCTATAACTGGAGGGATAAGAGATGGGTAAATGTATTTTCCAAGGGTATTTACACGCAAGTGATTTCTCATTTTAAGCCGATATCTACTACAAATCAAAATTACTGTTCTTTAATGATATGTAAATTCGTAAATAATATTGGTTCTCTGTAATTAAAATTAATTATCTATTCATTCAATTAAGTAACATACGTGATACACGCTTTGGGAGATCGTGTCTCGAACGAGACATGACTGATTGGGCAGAAGATTATCCCGCATAGGTTGCCATTGCTTTCTGCGGTAGACGAGTTGCCAGCCAAGTCTATAGAACCCAATCTGTCCTGTTATTTGACTCATAGCTAGAAGGGAAGAGTTGTATTATATTAAGTAGTAATTAGTTGGGGATCAGTTTACTTCTTTCAAGCAATATAAAAGTGATCCCCCACTTTATACCCAGTATAAGCCTTAATCATGTTTTTAACTATTATATTTACTCAGTCGGTTAAGTGCCATACGTGATACACGCTATAGGCGATCGTGTCGCGAACGAGACATGACTGACTGGGCAGAAGATTATCCTGCAGTAGGTTGCCATTGCTTTCTGCGGTAGACTAGTTGCCACCAAGACTATAGAACTCAATCTGTGCTATTATTTAACCCATAACTGGAGGGAAGAGATGGATTAATAACCTTCCCAAGATATTTGTGCGTAAGTGAATGCACGCAATTCAAATGGAATTCGAACTCGGCTAGCCGATTTGTTGTTCCTAGTCGGTAAACTAATTGTCAAAAATAATAATTTACCTGCAAAATCTAAATGACAGGGAATCAATAATATTTAAAAATTTACAAGAAAAAAACAATGAGCAACAGGTTTTATTGGAAAATAAAAATCAGGTACTCAGACTCAGCAAAACTACAAAACTATGTGTGAAGAAGATCCACTGTCACGTTTGTCAATCCGTGAATGGTACAAGAAATTTTATGGTTGACAGGAATATTGTCGGATGAAGTGGGGAATATGTGAGGAAAACATTGATCGCGTTCCGTCTTGATGGGCTTCGTACGACTAATGGTGAATTTAATTACTTTAAAAAATCCATATCTACTCATTGTGTCACAGTTTACACAGATTTGTCTGTTCATTTACCTTTGTAATGATCTTTTGAAAAATTGTAAAAAGGGTTTATAGACGCTATATATATATATATATATATATATATATATATATATATAATTCAGTTTTTATTTCATGATTACTTTAACTAACTTGTCAGTAAGTTAACCGTCATACGTGATACACACTTGGGCGATCATGTCTCTTTCGATACATGTTTGACTGAGCAGGAGTTGTCGTTACATTTTACAGTAGACTTGTTACAAATCAAGGTTATAGACCGCAATCTGTCCTACTACTTAACCCATAGATGTAGGGGTAAGCTTCGACGGATTAATACTTTTCCAAGGGTATTTTCGCGTAAGTGAATGCAACGAATTAAACTGGAAATCGAACTCGGCTCTCTGATTTGTTGTACTGAGTCGATATACACTGCACCGCAACGCATATCCTTGTACTGAATATAAAACAAATATCCTGATTGCAAGTCAAAGACTACGATGCAGGCACTCTGTATAAAATTCTTTTGTTCTTGACTTTAGAAAAATCTAACACAAGTTATATATTTATATAGAAATGATGCAGATATGGGTGGCTAGGACAAACACTGTTATTTCAAGAGCCCTTTTGCAATTCTCAAGTGATGCCAACTTATTTCATGTTTAATCTTTTCGTGCTACAAAATCAAAAAAGCAGCCTAACTATACAAATCATTCAATGTGGCATTTGGTGTCGAGGACACATCATTCAATCCATTATTAACTGTAAGTCGAGCGAATCCAAATACAACAGAATATGGCTACAGTATCTTCTTCGATTATTCCTGAATTTGACCTCATGCATAATAGATTGGCTAACATAGCACAATATGTTCCTCTCTCGCACTTCCCGCCTGTGGAACTCACTCCCGTATTCTTGCTTTCCTGACGGCTACGACCTCCAGAAATTTAAAAGCAAAGTTAATACTCACCTACTAACCACTGGACTCTAGCTCTCTCCCCTCCCCTGTATAATCTTCACGTTCTCTCCGCCCATGTATCTGTCATTGCACCTGCTTTCTCAGCTTTCTATTGTTCCTTTCTAACTAGCTTGTACTCCTCACTCTTTTCTAATTAATCTTTCTACATTTGTGTAACCCCCTGCACATCAGTGGCGTTTCTGCCTTGCTCGGGGTGAAATGATTAAAAAAAAAAAAAAAAAAAAAGAATAAATTGGTTGTCGTGAGGTTGATATACAAATTAGTGCTTTTTGCCAAACTTCAGCAGTTCCATCAAGAATTGAATAGTATCTTAGTATTTGCATATTCGTTTGTTTTTATACGCATGTAGAAAAAATGCTGTAGCACGTTCCCTCTTTTAGGTTTTCATCGGACTAAATAATGATTATGTTGACAGAGGCGCATGAAGGACATGAGGACATGATACATTTTAGAATTTAATTTAATATAGCCCGTCTCTTAGAATTTATTTTTCATTCCATCTTATCACCCGATGAGAAGCGAACGTAGCAGCTTCGAAATGCGAAAATTTTTGTGTAGTAATGCTATGAATTTATAAAGCATTGTAACAACCATTACAATATATTGACATAACCATATAATTGTATTATATTATATTAAGCTCTATAATACTCATTATATTGAGCACTGTTTATAATAAAATAAATGCCAGAGCACTCAAAATATAAAAAAATCTTTGAGTCCTCTTCACTTGGAAATATATATATATATATACATATATATATATATATATATATATATATATATATATATATTAATACAGATTTCATGAAATAATATAGACAAGTTCTGTCTATTTATTTTGTGTAAAATCCGTTCGTATGATCTGATTAGCTTGATAGTGTTGTCATGGAAAGACGACAAGAAATCGCAATAATTGTTGATTTTTTTTTATCAGGTCTGAGCTTTCGGCTTACATAAGCCATTATCAAAGGATGAACATTTAATGTTCAGTGAACATAGATATATGTAACACAAACAGTTGCAGGTCGCTGTTTGTCTAATCTCGTAAGTTTACTTTATAGACCTTCTTAAAATTAAAAAGTAACCTTAAAATGTTTCATCGCATTTTGTTTATATGTGTATAAAAAATAGTGATATTCATTTTTTGCATATTTTTTTTTTAACTTTCGGCTTTTTGAATCGGGAATCGAGCACTTTTTTATGTAGCCCTTCTTTGGGTTTCTCTAATCTTGATTATTTAAAGAGAGATCTAATATTCTATAAGCAAGGTATAAAAGCCACTGAGACACATGGTATTTCGAAAAAAACGGTTCTATAATATAATTATATTGAACACGTTTTAATACAAATGTGCACTGGTCTAATCTTATTATGACCAGAAACTAAGTAATTAAACTATCAATCAATCAATCAATCAATCAGTATATATATATATATATATATATATATATATAATAGAAAACTAATAATAAGGAGCAAATTATAAACTAATTAACAAACCGTCGACGATATAACATCCATTACAATTGATAAATAATAAATAGAATAATAAAAAGAATAATAACGAATTAAAATAAAAAGTACAAAAATGTAATAATAAAAAATAAAATAAGTAATAAATAACAAATCCAAATAAATAAATTAATCATTGAAAAACAAAAGAATAAACAAATACCAAGTCAAATAGATTTACTCAAAGAAATGAATAAATAAATAAATAACCAAGCCACTCCCGCCAAAATAACCGTTAGAAGGATTACCCACAATGCCCCACTGATACATATATATAAATAGCCGAGGAAAAACTCAACACATGTATCCTCATTATATTGACGACTCTATGACACTGTCAAGCCC
This sequence comes from Ascarosepion bandense, assembly GCA_037127315.1. NCBI lineage: Eukaryota > Metazoa > Mollusca > Cephalopoda > Sepiida > Sepiidae > Ascarosepion > Ascarosepion bandense. The sequence continues at coordinate 1,142,860 of JBBBDQ010001428.1, forward strand.
TCTGCTTTCGGGGAGAGGGCGCTCTCTGCTTCCAAACAGAGAGCAATAATCCAGTCGTGGTTCCGCCGAAGGGTAGTACCACGACTGGGGAAAAATAGACAGACATTTTTTGGCCCGGCTATATGGCCGGTAATTCCCACTATAAAATGACCATGTGTCACATCCGGCCTGCGTGGGAAGGCTAGTAAATACAGTATTCTGATGATTGCGCTTAGCATGAAACAGTCTGTCGCCCCTGAGTGTTGACTTCATTGTTCAATCATTTATATTTGCATACGCTCTATCTCTGATATTGAGCATCTTATCCTATAAATATAGCACATCTTAAAACTATATATATATATATATATATATATATATATATATATATATATATATATACTCCACATAGAAACTTGTTTTACTGTATCACAGTTCATCACTTTTGCTAGACATCCATATATATATATATATATATATATATATATATATATATATATATATTGTATCTTTCTTGAACTCGTAGGTTTATTTACCTTTTTGTTCATGCATTTACTTTTATAAAGAGTGCTCGATACAAATGTAGAGCCTTATACTGTAATGGTTGTTGCAATGTTTTTAAATTCATAGTATCACTACACAAAAAATTTCTCATGTTTCGATGCCAGCCCATTATGTTTTGGCTTCATCCTCAGGTGATTTTTTTAATTTTTTTTTTTAAATGAGAATTATCTAGTTGAAAAGACCGTTTATTTGTGTTGGATTTGTTATTTTTGGGTGTTAGAGGGGTTGGTCTGTATTTTGAGTTCCGTTGATCTTTTTACTGGTCATAGTTCATGATAGGTTAATCTATTAATCTTGAAAGGGCTGGTGGTGCTGGCGCCTAGCTTGTTTGGTTTAGGGGTTGGTAGGTGTTGTTTTGTTTTGGGGTTGGTTTCTCCTTAATTTAATGTATGTTATTTTGTATTGGGTATGTGTGCTTTTTCTTGTTTTTTTATTTTTTTGTTTTTTATAAAATATACCTTTTTCAAAATATATCTTTCATAAAAAAGTATAGGGGCTGGTAGGTGTTGTTTTGTTTTGGGGTTAGTTTCTCCTTAATTTAATGTATGTTTTTTTTTTGTATTGAGGTGGGTGCTTTTTGCTGTTTTTTTTTTTGCTTTTTCTAAAAAATATTCTTTACAATATATATATATATACGAAAATAAATACACAACGGTCAATATTATAATAAATAAGCTATATGTGTATATATATACACTACGGACATAATTATTAGGCCAATCCAGTGTTTTAAAATATGATGTATTTCATACTACTCATGCTATTTTTTTCCTACGAAAATTTCTAAAATGATTTCAGGCTGATAGATATATATCTTGTCTAATTTTAAAAAAAAAACTTTCTCCAAAAGAAAAACAAACAAACAGAATATCTACTCAAATATCTGTATCTACTTAAAATAATAATTAAAAACAGATAAATTAAAATACTTTAGTTTTTCATCCTTTTCATATATCGCTGGAACATTTCTTTGTATATATATATATATATATATATATATATAGGTTTGATTAAAACCTCGTTTCGACTGAAGGTCATTCGTGGTCGAGAGGTCTAAGACGTGCCATTTGTATATATATATATATATATATATATATATATATATATATGGATTACTAAATGTTTTTTCATTTCAACTTATCACCCGATGAGAAGCGTACGTAGCAGCTTCGAAACGCGAAAATTTTTGTGCAGTGATATACTATGAATTTAAAAACCATTGTAACAACCATTACAATATAATGTTCGACGTTGTATCGAGCACTCTTTATAAAAGTAAATGCATGAAGAGTAGGAAATAAAACCTATGTGTTCTATAACTTTGTTACAATATATATATATATATATATATATATATATATATATATATTAAAAAGTGAAAGAACACGTAGATTAAAGCCCACTGTTTAAGCATTTACTTTTATAAAGAGTGCTCGAAAGAGAGTAGAGCATAATATTGTAATTTTGTTATTACAATGATTTATAAAAGCATAATATCTCTACACAAAAAAATTCATGTTTTAGAACAAAACTATTACTCTTAAGATGATATGTTAAAATAAATGGTGAAAATGATTTATTTTTTAAATATAAGATGAATTCATGGTTATTTAGAAAATGTAGGGAGTGGTAGTTGGAGAAAATGCTTTAGTTGTGTTAAGATTGTTCAATGCTTTTAAAAACCAATATAATTATTGTTAATCAATTTTTTGGTCTTAATTGAATTTAAACACTCCACAGTTGTTTTTAAAATTCCTCAATACATATATATTCTAGAGCTTTTGAATATTTTTTATTTGAAAACGAGTTATTTTCGCAACCTAGGTTTCCACCTTTCGGTAACTTCAGGCGATTAATAACATATGTGCGTTGTGGTACAGTGGATATCGGCTCGGAACGAGAAACCGGGGAGCTGAGTTCGAATTCCAGTTGAATCCGTTGTATTCACTTACGCGGAAATACCCTTGGGAAAGGTATTAATCCGTCTCTTCCTTCCAGTTATGGGTTAAATAGCAGGACAGATTGGATTCTATAGCCTTGGTCGGCAACCAGTCTACCGCAGAAAGCAATGGCAACCTACTGCGGGACAATCTTCTGCCCAGTCAGTTATGTCTCTTTCGTGTATCACGTATGGCATTTAACTGACTGAATGAAGAATATGCGTTGGTTATTTAAGGAACAGCGACTCGAAATGTGTAATCGGAGATACAACTCGTGGATGTAGCATTCATTCAGCAGAAATGTAAGAAACGATGTCTTTCTTTCCTCACTAGATAATGATTAAAAAGTACGGCAGAGCGGGCGTTTTTTTTTTTTTTTTACTTTGGTTAAGAACCACACAAGAAGAAAAACTCCGGAGGATTGAAATTCAGAGATCTTGTGACAACCCATGTGCACAAGTTATCTGTATTCAGTTCTTCAGTAAGGTGTGCAACGCAAGTATTCACTACTATAACACATCATTCATTAAGTTCCATACATGACGCCGTTAATTAAAAAATCCGTATGATTTTTAGGAAGTACTAACCTTCAAATAGCACGTGACAATATAGGGGCCCAATCGGATTATTTCGTGTGTTAATAAAACATTGCTTTCTGATTAAATATTTACGTTCAAGCAATGCAATGGCTTCATAATTCGTTATTCGGAATCTGCGCCGTCGGAAGTAACAATTGAGAGGTGGTATGCTGACTTTAAATGCGATGGTACAGCCACAAATGACCCTGAAAGCTCAGGTTACCCAAAATCGGTGATTGTCCCGGAAAATACCTAAAAATCCACAAACTCATTTTGGAAAATCGTAAATTGAAATTGCGTGAGATAGCAAAGGAGCTGAACATATAAGAAGGCAGTGTATTCACTATTTTTCATGAACACTTCTTAAAGAGAAAGCTGTGTTCAAAGTGGATGCCGCGTTTACTTGAAGTCAATCAAAAGCAAAAACGCGTTGACGATTCAGAGCGTTGTTTGCAACTGTTTCAACGCAACAAGAAGACGTTTTTGCGTATATATGTGACAATGAATGAAACATGAATCCACAATCTCACTTCAGAATCAAATCAGCAGTCAACTGGGGAGACAGCAGCAGGTGAAAGCCGTCCAGTGCGACCAAAGAAGCAAACATCAGCAGGCAGTTTTTCAACCTCCGTATTTTAGGACGTGCAAGGTATTTTTTAATCGATTGCCTTGAGAAAAGAAGAACCATGAATAGCGAATAATAATTGTATCACCCTAGAAACATTCTGCTTACATCTCTTTATCTATCTCTTCTGTTCACATCTATCTATCTTTATATCTATATCATTCTGTTCACATCTATCTATCTATCTATCTATCTATCTATCTATCTATCTATCTATCTATCTCAGTTTGTTCATTATCTATCTATCTATCTATCTATCTATCTATCTATCTATCTATCTATCTTAATAAATATACATAATGTCCTCCGTCGATGGCACAACTCGGTTTTCCAAGCATTATGTAATCATCAGGTGCATTTTTCAAACTGAAAATTTAACAGATTTAAATATCAGGTACCTCGATGTTCATGAGAACTAAATTAGATAAATTTAATTGACTGTTTTTTTAATAACAGGAATAAAAACTTAAATATTCTATGATTACATGGAGATAAAATATTAAGATTAAAAGTAAAAATCTAACATTAGCATAAAAATTTAATATCTAATTTTAAAATAAAATATTTAAAAAATATGAAAATGCAGGGAGAAGAAATAAAAGGGGCGTAATTCATATAACGTAAAATTTAAAATATTCAAAGATACTAGTAATGGACTTCGACCACAGATTTCAGACGATTGCAGATTCTCCTGCATTTCTTTTACACGGTCTCTTCGTCTAAGTTGGTGAATGTTTCCATAATCCTAGCGTTCAGTTTGTTTTTAGTGTTACAAGGAGTATTGTCGGTAGCTCTCTCGCTCAACAGCGTCCCACACACAATAATCAATGGGGTGGCAGTCTAGAAAGTAAATCGGACAGTTGTAATGGATAATGCGGTTTCTGAAAATATCCCAAAACCATGACTGGATTCTCCTACTTGATTATAGTACAGAGTCCTGTGGTCAAATAAAGCATCTTCCAGCAGGCTCTTCCTACTTCCTTAAGGCGTTAGATGTAGGATTTCCTGGTGAGTTTTTATGCCCGATAGGAAGATGAATAGAGGCATAACGTAGACGTTACTAGTGTTCACTCCAAACATTATGACGATGACTAGGTATATCTGTTGGAATCCTCTAAACTGTCGTCTAAGGTTGACATTAAAACATACTGCAATGCTCATATTGGAGATTCCAACGCAAAATGCCAAGCGGTGCAGCATGCTAGTTAAAAAATTATGGCGGAGGGAACTGCAAAATGGTGCTATTCTTTTCACAAACTGTGCACAATTGAATGTATTCTATAGTGCAGTCATGGTCTGTGCATGTGAGCAATGATGAGGTTTTGGAAAGAATGGCAACGAAAAGAAAATAAATAGGGAGCACCAGGAAGATGAAGTTCTTGCGACATGCAATAAGGAAGGAGGGCTTGGCGAACCTGATACTGACAGGCCAGATAGAAGGAAAAAGAGACAGAGGAAGGCAGCGGATAGCATATTTGAAGGGACTGAACAGATGGATGACGGAACGGATGTTGCGTGCTGTAACAGAAGAAATATATTAAGAGACACCAGGAATAGGGAAACGTGGAAAGCCATGATCGCCTACGTCCTGAAAGAACAGGGCACATAGAAGAAGAAAAAGAAGAAGTCTACAAAATAAAAAAACAAACAACATGAACGCACGAAATTAAAAATGGCGTAGATTATCCATCTAATTATTTTGCTGTTGATGATTTGCACAAGTACTCCGTCATTAACAAAAATTAAAATGATTTCAATTTCATATATATATATATATATATATATATATATATATATATATATAAATTCTAGAAGCTATCTACATCAAACAGTTTAAACCTAGCCTAAATAAAATAAATTTCGACACCTCTACTAACATACTTCAATGCCTATAATCGACGGGAGAGGTCATAGTTATTATACTTACCCCCTACACCATAGTAGCAGCAGTTCCCAGACCAATCCCTCACGCCACTGTACACTCAATTGAACAAAAAACTCACTCCCACCATTCCTCCTCGGCCTACAGCAATGTGCTACACAAAAAATGGACTTGTCTAATTTTCTCTGTATAACTCCACTCTGTTAATAATAATAATAATTTAAATGTTCTATGTACACTGAACATTAAATATTCATCCTTTGATAATGGCTTTGGTAAGTCGAAAGCTCAGACCTGATAAAAAAATCAACAATTATTGCGAATTCTGACATAGAATCCTGAAATAAGTTTAAGAATTTTAACATTTCAAGGTATCATAATGTAAATGTCTTTCATTTTCTTTCTTCTTTAACACGAGAAACATCAGTTTGGGAAAATAATTTTGATTCATTATTTTATACTGATTTATTTTCTACTCTTTTGTTCTTGGATCTGATGAAGTCTTGAATGCCGAATCTATATTCAATGAAACTTCCTCTATTTTCTAAATATATCGCCCTGTTCACACTCCACCCACGTCTATTGAACAGGTGTAGAGGCTCATCCCTTGTTCCCTGTTTAGGATGTGGTTTCCGGCATTCTCCTTTCCAATCTTTTCACTCTTACATAGCCCCCTGCACACCAGTGGCCTTACCGCCTTGCCCGGGGTGATATGATTAAAAATATATATATATATATATATAAATAATGATACAGTCATGTTTCACTGGCGCACTGTAGCTTCCTTGTTACTCTTCTACAAATATTTTCACGGCTTCTGCTCCGATGAATTTAGCTCTCTGGTGCTCCCTATACATGAATTTACTCGTGCCACAAGATTGGCAACTAGGTCACACCATTTTATTGTGAAACCAATAAAATGTAAACGCAAATTCTACCTCAATCGGCTTCTTTCCATTTACTTGCGTCCTATCTCACTAACTTGAATCCTCTCCCTTATGCCCCTTTCTCCGTCCACTCCACTCTCATCAGTATTCTCATCCTTCTCTTACCCACTTTCTGACACACCCTATAATTCCCTTCCATTTACTTTCCTTCCCGACAGCTACAATCTCCAAGAATTTAAATGTAAAGTCAATAGTCATCTTCTATCTCACTAACTTGCATCCTCTATCTTCTGATCCTTTCCCCGTCCAATCCACTCTCATCAGTATTCTCATCCTTCTCTTACCCACTTTCTGACACACCCTATAATTCCCTTCCATTTACTTTCCTTCCCGACAGCTACAATCTCCAAGAATTTAAATGTAAAGTCAATAGTCATCTTCTATCTCACTAACTTGCATCCTCTATCTTCTGATCCTTTCCCCGTCCAATCCACTCTCATCAGTATTCTCATCCTTCTCTTACCCACTTTCTGACACACCCTATAATTCCCTTCCATTTACTTTCCTTCCCGACAGCTACAATCTCCAAGAATTTAAATGTAAAGTCAATAGTCATCTTCTATCTCACTAACTTGCATCCTCTATCTTCTGATCCTTTCCCCGTCCAATCCACTCTCATCAGTATTCTCATCCTTCTCTTACCCACTTTCTGACACACCCTATAATTCCCTTCCATTTACTTTCCTTCCCGACAGCTACAATCTCCAAGAATTTAAATGTAAAGTCAATAGTCATCTTCTATCTCACTAACTTGCATCCTCTATCTTCTGATCCTTTCCCCGTCCAATCCACTCTCATCAGTATTCTCATCCTTCTCTTACCCACTTTCTGACACACCCTATAATTCCCTTCCATTTACTTTCCTTCCCGACAGCTACAATCTCCAAGAATTTAAATGTAAAGTCAATAGTCATCTTCTATCTCACTAACTTGCATCCTCTATCTTCTGATCCTTTCCCCGTCCAATCCACTCTCATCAGTATTCTCATCCTTCTCTTACCCACTTCCTGACACCACCTGTAACTTGTCACTCTTTCTCATAACTTTCCTTCAATGTAACCCCCTTCAAAATAGTGTCAGTAAAATACCTTATTTGGAGCGATATGATTATAAAAGTTATGGATTATATATATATATATATATATATATATATATATATAATGGACTCGATATTTCGAGTTATGAATGTCTAACAGAGTTAGACTACCACACAAAGAATTGTTTAGAGTGTTGAAGGCTTGTGTAGCACCATCCATACTTTTTGGAACTGCTGATAACAAACAATCGGTGCAAAAGTTTGCCACAGATCGTATGAACAGCAGACCTCAGTTATTTAACCCATAACTGGAGGGAAGGGACGGATTAGTACCTTTCCCAAGGGTACCACTGCGCAAGTGAATGCAGATCGTTCGACTGGAATTGGAACTCGGCTCACCGATTTTCCTTTACAATCACCGCACCACAACGCACATCCGTCAATAAACGCACCTGGTATTCCCAAATGGTCACTCATCTAAGTACTGACCAGGCTCAACGTTGCTTCCATGACCGTAATAATATATATATATATATATATATATATATATATATGCTATTAAATATAAGAGACAATGAATGTCTATTATGTTTAATCATGAACCGTTCTAAACGTCGTATTTTTGCTTTAATTTCAGTTGAAAATAAAGACAAAAATTCTCCAACATTTGGATAATTATTTATTGGTTTTCTTCTAAGCTTTCGGCTCACATCAGCCATCTTCAGAGAGATTGTTTAAACTGAAATATTATAAAATCCCCCATCACCGACGATTTTATTTTGTGTTGACATAACACTCCGCTTGGCAACGGCAATAGTTAGCAAAAATAATAAACGCAGTTCTTAAGTTTGCGATGCGGTTTTATGACGTCACACCACGTGATAGCGCGAAATGTCAACAAAACCATGTAGTCAAATGCAATGTAATATGTTATTTCCTGTTTTAAAGTTAATTTTATTGAGTGTTGGTTGTTTTGATTTGATGTACATGGCCTCCAATATCTGCAGGTTCCTCTTACCGTGTGTATGAGTAAGGATCACTGTATTGTTGACCAAAATCTTTCTGATATTACCTACATGTTTATGTTTTTCAGAGAAATGTTGTTTAATAGTACTCTGATCAGAAAGATGACATGTAAGTCTACGGGAGAGCGTGGTTGTAGTAAAACCAATATATGTACTAGGTTTTTGATTAGTATCAGAGATGCAATCTCTGAATGGGCATGTAAATTGATACACTACATTGGTTTTTTGTAAAGAATTTAGTTTAGTGCTTATTAATTTAGTTATTGTTGGGTTTTACTACAACCACGCTTCTTATATTTAATAGCATATGTTTAGAAAATTACTTGCTGCCTCGATATACTAAATATATATATATATATATGTTACATTTTCCACGTCATGTTTTTCTAAGAAAACAGACGAGTCGTTAGAGATGCTATTTCGATACATTTTATTTCTCTGGATAATGTTTATTTTTATTTTATTTTATTTTCTATCCTTTGGAGTTTTTTTTTAAATGAACGAGAATTTGTTTTTTTTTTTTTTTTGTAAATTACCGTTACAAATGTTTATTCTAAATATGAACATGTGAGCGTCTGTGTAAAAAAAATGTGGTGGGGGGGAATATTGAGGATCAACTGTTGTACCATTTGGGTTTGACCAGCCGCAATAATAATATCATTATGCGATTAAATATGTATTACCCATTGAAATGGAAAGAAATCAAAAATATTTTCTAAATAATATTACTCAGTTAAATTAAATAAATGTATTTAACATTAAGTTCTTTTTTAGTTCGTCTCTATCGGAATTTTCCTGGATAGTATACCAAGTGTGCTATGTTATACGTAATACGGAAAGAAAAACAGAAACAATCGTGGTATGAGAAGGAATACTCGTGTTAGAGATTGATGAACAGATAACTGTATATGTAATTTAGAAATACATGAAAGCCGTGACGGAACGGATTTTTCTGTTCATTCATATATTCATGAATATGTACAAATACACACACACATACATATATATGTTTGCACGGTTATTATATATATATATATATATACATATATATATATATATATATACACACACATATATACATATATATATATACATATATATATATGCATATATATACACATTTACACACACGCACAAATATAATGCCTGTGCATATTATTTGTATATTTACACATTGCTGAGCACAATACATGTTGTCATGGCAACAGTATATTCGCTAAGACCTAATGAGATCCCCATCGACCTTTGATGTATAGACAGTACTTGCTTAACAGAAGGTTAGAAAGGTCGATTTTCGAATTGCAAAGTGAATGGGGAGAGTCGTAAATACCAAGCTGGAGTCAAGGTGATAGGATGTATTGGGGTAATAAAAGTGACACGAGCGGGAAAGGACAGAATGTAAGATACATTGGAAGGAAAAATGTCTTGGAAGAGAGATGTTCAACCTATTTTGCGTTTGCAAGTGTCGGTTTCCGATGACGTCTTTAAGTTGACTCACAGGATAGGTATTCCTTTGAATAAAAGCTGTTGAAGAGTAATCAATGTGTATGCTGTAGTTCGTAATCTAAATCTTCCGTAAAATTATTTTAAAGCTTTGACGTCTACTTTCACTTTCAGTTTCATTTTATGACTTGGTTAATATATAGCCAATAAAATATTTCGGCTTTCATGTGAAGAATTACAAACTGTGACGCGATAACTGCTGGTAATTTTAAGTAATGTATAATATCAAATCATATAATACCATCTAACAATCAGCATATATATATATATATATATATATATATATATATATATATATATATATAGTTGATCGAGGCAGCAGATAATTTTCTGAACATATAATGTTAAATATAAGAGGCAATGAATGTCTATTATGTTCAATCATGAACCATTTTAAACATCGTATTTTGGCTTTAATTTGAGGGGAAAATAAAGACAAAAATAATCCAACATTTGGATGATTTTTTAAAAGTTTGTTCTAAACTTTCGGCTCACATGAGCCATCTTCAGAGAGGTTACAAGGAAGTTAACATAAAAGCATCCACCATCAGCGACGATTTTATCTTGTGTTAACACAAAATTTTGCTAAGCAACAAACAGAACCATATATTTAAATGCAATGTAATGTGTTATGACCAGATTTAAACCTGATTTTATTAAGTGTGGGTTGTTTGGATTTAATGTAGATGGCCTCCAATATTTATTTTCATCTGAAATTAAAGCCAAAATACGATGTCTGGAACGGCTCATGATTAAACAAATAGATGTTTATTGTCTCTTATATTTAACAGTATATGTTTAGTATATGTCTAGAAAAAAATATATATATATATACTACCAGCCATAATTATTAGGCCACCCCAGTTTTTTTTTAATAGAAATGATGTATTTCATACTATTTTAGTATTTATTGCCAAGTGGATAATTCTAAATGAAAGTAGAATGTTTTTTTTATTACTTGCAAAATTTTACAAGGGAAGCAAAAATGAACACGTCCACATAACACTAAATTTTCTTCATTCTTTCATTGATGAAACTGCAATATAGGTAATTATTAAATATTTATAAATTCATTTGATGCGCATGTTATTGTGCAATATTAACAAAAGAACCATTCTATTTTCATTTACAATTATTCACTTGGCAATAAATACTATAAAATACTATGACGAAATACATCATGTTTTAAAACACTGGGGTGCCCTAAAAATTATAGCCGGTAGTATATATATATATATAATTAAATTTGTTATAGAATTAAAAATTAAAAATACATTGCGACACAGAAATTTCTACGTTTCGAGATTTCTATCTCGTCATCACACAATGTTAGGATTTTCACAAATATCACACAAATGAAAATCATGACGAGATAGAAATCTTGAAACAAAGAAATTTACGTGTCACAATGTATTTTGAATTTCTAATTGCATCACAATTTTAATTATATAATTATATTATGTTCTAAAATATTTATTGTATTGAGCACTTTCTTAAAAAAAAGTAAACTCAAAATCGTAAAAATTTGCGTCCTCTATACCTGGATTATATATATATATATACATATAAATAATATTTAAATAATACAAACCTATCAGGGAATTTAAAATGTGGAAAGCCTCGCTGTTTAATTTGTAAACATTTAATAACAGACAAAACATTCTCTGTACCCAACACCAAAATAAAATTACACCCACCAAACCTTACTTGTGACAGCAAAAACATCATCTACTTTCTCTTCTGCTCAATTTGCCCCAACAGTGGATATATCGGCGAATCCGGTAATAGCGTTAGATTTCGCTTCAATAATCACAAACTAAATATACGACAAAAAATGTATACTCCCCAATTGCAGCACATTTCAATCAACCTGATCATACTTTAGAAAATTGCAAATGTTTACTAATAGACTCCAATTTTAGTTCTACATACACACGCAGAAAGAAAGAAACATACTGGATTTTAAAATTAAATACACACAAGCTAGGGTTAAATAGGGACTTAGGTGTGTTGAATCTTTACAAATATTTCAATAGGTAAAAATTTTTTTTCAGATATTCCAAGAAATTTTTATCTAAAACAAACAGACTTTCTCTACGGACGTGCCGCATGTTGTGAACAAACACACCACGTGATGTAAACAAAAAATACTCGGACGCTATCGTGAAATACGTTTCTAATTCAAATTTAAAAATCACTTGTTTCTGATGAAGGACCGAGGGCGGTCTGAAATATAAAATATAATAAAAATAAACAAATACTGTTAAAAAAAAGTACATTTTTAAATTCAAAGCTTTTTATTAATATTCTTTCCTATACATATTAAGACAGTATACGTGGATGATCATCACTATATATATATATATATATATATATATATATATATATATATATATATAGCTGTGTGTGTTTGTGTGTGTATGAGTACGTGTGTGTGTGTATGTGTTTGTAGTTAAATATATATATATATCAGTTAGTTTTTATTAAGTTTAGATTTAATTTTTTTTCGTATTGGAACGTTGTTTTTTTTCTTTATTTTTTGCTATTAATATGGAATGTAAAAATATTCCGAAATTATTATTTTTAAAGCACTTTCTGTCATTTTCTCCGGCCATTTTAACTTCACATCCAAGTTGCTCTGGTTCATATCAATATAGGTGTATATCTTTGAAAAACTTCAATATAAATTTAGAAATTTTCTTTTCTAACTTGACGAAATATATCGTTATGTTTTGAAACTGAGATCTAGTCATAATGCTGACGATGTTAGAAAAGGTGGCTCATGGAGGCCGCTAAATGATGTAATAATAAACAAATGATAGAAATTTTGTTTATTTTGCAAGGCTGTATCATAGTTCCGACCAACTACCTGATCTTCATACATGATTTCCCATACGTGATCAAATCCCAAGTAGGCATCTATGCAGATGATACCACTATCTACTGTCGCATCAATAAGAAATCCGGCGAGGTGGACAAACCTAACCTCGCTGCTGATCTAGAGAAGAATCTACACTCTGTAGTGGACTTTTTTTTTAATCATTTCACCCCAAGCAAGGCATTCCAGTGCCACTATTGCGCAGGGGGTTACATAGGGGAAGGTGATGAGAAAGAGTAGTTAGATATAGGAAATGTCAGAAGGAGAGTAATAGACGTGTAAGAATGTAGATGGGAAGAGTGTTTGATAGATTGGATGCAAGTTAGTGTGTTAGGAGGTGTCTATTGACCTTACATTTAAACTCCTGGAGATTGTAGCTGTCGGGGAAGCAAGTATGTGGAAGGGAATTCCACAGGCAGGAGGTCCAAGAAAAGAAGCTATTCGAGTAGAAATTGCGGTTACATTTTATCGGTTTCACTGTATATAGGTGGGACCTAGTTGGTAATTTAGTATCTCATGCAAATTCGTACCTAGGGGGCAACAGTGATCTAAGTTCATCGGAGCAGAAGCCGTGAAAGTATTTATAGAAGAGGCACAGGGAAGCCACGTCACGCCTGTGAGAGAGTGACTGCAACCGGTCTGCCAAGTCGGTATCGATCACATTACAGATTCTCGTTGTATTTTGTCAAGAACCCCTAGGAGAATAGCAGGAGCACCCGACCGGATGTGGCAACAGTAAAGAAGTGGCTTGTAAATTTTAATGCTTCAGAAGCAAAGCTGCTATCTGTCAACCATCACAAACAACCTCTTCTGTCCCACATAAGCATGGGCCAAGCGAGTCTCGCTGAAAGCAATATATTGCACCTTCTCGGCCTAATCCTATCATCCGACCTCAAGTTGAAGCACTACATTGAATCAATAGCTAAATCCACTGCTAGGAAGGTTGTGTCACTGTGTAGGGCCAGAAAGTTTTTAACGCCTGATTCCATCTTGCACGTATACAAATCAACCATTCGTCCGTGCAGGGTACACTGCTGTAATACCTGGTCAGGCGCTCCATCTGTTCATCTTAGTGTTCTCGACAGGCTCCAAAAGAGAATAGGTCCCGACCTGGTGGCTCGACTCCAGCCATTTTCTCACCGACGGGATATGGCTTCCCTCTGTCTATTCTACACATATTTTCATGGGTTCTGCTCCGACGAACTTAAGTCAATTGTTTTCCCTGCCACTAGAATTCACTCGTGCAACCAGACTGGCAACAAGTTCCAACCCACTTACAATTCGATCAACCAAATACAGCCGACAATTCTACTTCTGCAGATTCTTTTCCAGCACCTTCTGCCTGTGGAACTTGCTTTCCCGAAGGCTACAATCTCTAGGTATTTATATGCAATGTCATCTCTTATCCACCTGACTCCAGTTCTTTCTAAATCACCCCGTATATCTTTTTCCTTTCTTTTTTCTCTCCCTTAGCAACTCTTTTCACACCTGTTTTTCTTCTCTTGCTCTTTCTCTGACACCCACTGTAACTGGTCCGTCTTTCTCTTCACACGACTCTTGTCTAAACTTTTGCTTTTATGTAGCCCCCTGCGCATCAATAGCGGTACCGCCTTGCTTGGGTTGAAATGATAAAAAATAATATTACGGTTGTGGACGGAAACACTTACAGTTTTTTGCCAAATGTTTAGCTTACATCCTCAATTTTTGATAATAATACAAACTTATGGGAAATATTCATTTTTCAAGTCAACATACTAGACCGTATTGCTTTTTTCTTTTTCCTTTTTATAATCGGTTCACCCCAAGCAAGTCCGTACTGTCACTGAAGCTCTTGGGGTTTCAAAGAGATGAGGCGAAAGACGGAAAAGAAAACAGAACAGGTGATGTTGTAGAAAGGGTTAGAAAGAGGTTAGGGTTAGGGTTAGAGGAGGGAGTCACAGAAATGGAAGATGTCAATTAACCTTTCATTTAAACTTTTTGGTATTGTAGCTATCAGGGAAGCAATCATGGAGAAGGGAATTCCACAAGTGGAAAATGCTAGAAAATAAACTGGCAAAGAACAATTGCCAGGTACAGTTGATTATTTGATGGTGAAAGGTTGAGACGTAAACTCATGAGGGCGGGGCACCTGGGAATAACGTTCATCAAAGCAGAAGCCGTGGAAATGTTTGTAAAAAAGAAAGATGCAAGACACATTTCGTTAGGTAGAAAGTGGCTGAAGGTGAGTAGCCATATCGGGATCAATTACATTGCTGATCCACCTTTTACAGGTCGGGAATACCAGAATCAAGCAGGTACAAATATTTAAATATCTAGGAAGCGTTATAACAGAATACGGAAAGTGCGACACAGAGATCCGAAGACGAATTGGAATGGCGAAGGAAGCATTCCAGAAGTTGAGTAAGATAATAAGAAACAGGACAATTTTGCTAGAAACTAGGAAGATAAAACTGGATTGCTACATGCTGTCCGTCCTTCAGTAGGGCAGTGAATGCCGGACAATACCATCAAAGATGAAGGAAAAACATAAAGCATCTGAAATGTGGTTCTACAGAAGGATGCTGCGAATATTATGGATCGAGCATGAGGGCAATGATGAGGTCTTAGAAATGATGGAAACATAAAGGAAATTAATACTGAGCATCAGGAAGAGACAGCTGAAGTTCCTGGAATATGCAATGAGGAAGGAGGGCTTAGAGAATCTGATACTAACAGGCCAGATAGAGGGAAAAAGAGACAGGGGAAAGCAACGGATAACATATTGGAAGGACCTAATCAGGTGGATGACGGAACGAGGATTGCATGGTGTAACAGCAGAAGGCATGCTCAGAGCCACCAGGGATAGGGAAACGTGAAAATCCATGATCACCTACGTCCTGAAGGGTCAGCGCACATAGCAGAAGAAGATCCACCTTTGGTTTTTGTCGAGAACCCTAGGATGAACAGCAGGGGCACTTTACTAGATATGACAATATTCAATGTACGGAAGTAAGACTTTATAAATTTAAAATCATTCAAGAAATAATTAAAGAAAACAAAATTAAAATAATGAATAATAATTATAATAATAATAAATAAGTGTTTAGCAACGAGAGTCACATTTAACATTTTGAAGAAAGTGGATTACATGAATAGTTTTTTGAAAAAAAAAACAGTTCGTCAAAATTAACATGAATATCCCCCAAAACAGGTGTAGGTAAACTATGGGAAAAAAATTCATGCGGCCAGCTAAATGTTAGTACATTTCAAAGAGAAATTATTTTTTTCTTCTTTCAATTGAGTTATTTTGTTTGCAAACAAATATCATTCATGCTAAATTTCTACTTTAATTTATAATTTATAAATGATTTTTTATTTAAATTTTATATGGGTTTCATTTGAAGTTTCCACTTTAAAATATTAATTAATAAAAAATTATGGTTATTTTTTTAAACAGAGTTACTTTGTTTTCAAATAAATATATTTTTCTACTTTAAAATATTAATTAATTATGTTAATTAAAAAAAATCTAGTAGTTTCAGAAAAAAAATTAATTAACTAGGTTATTTTGTCTTTCAAATGTGTTTCATAAAAACTACCTACTAATAAAAACTGCTTCATTTTAAAGGCAAACAACTTTTCATATGGATCTTCTATAGCTCTTTAAAATATTAATTCATAAAAACTAATTGCATGTTTACTTTAGAAGCCTTTTATTTTGTCTATTTTAGATATTAATTATTTTATCTAATATACGATGCGATCTTACAAAATTGTGAATTTTTGAATGTGGGTCTTGCACTGAAACATTTGCTCACCCCCTGCTCTTTAATATAATGTTATAAATAATGAGAAAAATGTCAGATTTAAAATAGAAAAAAATGGATAAATTCGTTAGAAATTTTAAACTCTGTCTCACACTTACACACACAGATTTGCTAAGCGCCGATTAATGTGGCACAAAGATGAAAGCATGGTGCACTAGTGAGATCGAATTCATTACTCAGCATTACACTACGTCGATTGTCCAACGTATAAAGATAGATAGATAGATAGATAGATAGATAGATAGATAGATAGATGTGAAAAATTTGAATACCTGGGAAGTATTATAACAGAAGACGGAAAGTGCGACACAGAGATCCGAAGGCGAATTGGCATCGGCGAAGGAAGCATTCCAGAAGGTATTAAGAAACAGGACAATTTCGCTAGAAACTAAGAAGAGAGTACCGGATTGCTACGTGATGGCCGTTCTTCAATATGGCAGTGAATGCTGGAAAATACCATCAAAGATGAAGGACAGACTTGAAGGAACTGAAATGTGGCTCTACAGAAGCATACTGGATATAAAGTGGGGGATCAGTTCCACATTACAATCTTTATATAAACTGATCCCTCACTTTGTGGTTACAGCAGTTTCTATACCTTTATATTCCTGAGATCCAAAAGCAGAAGTATGCAAGTTGAGAAGAGTATTAAGAAACAGGACAATTTCGCTAGAAACTAGGAAAAGAGTACTGGATTGCTACGTGATGCCCGTCCTTCAATATGGCAGTGATTGCTGGACAATACCATCAAACATGAAGGAAAAACTTGAAGCAACTGAAATGTGGCTCTACAGAAGGATGCGGCGAATATCATGTGAGCAATGATGATGTCATGGAAATGATGGAAACAAAAAGGAAATTAATACTGAGCATCAGGAAGAGACAGCTAAAGTTCCTGAGACATACAATGAGGAAGGAGGGCTTAGAGAATCTGATACTAACTGGCCAGGTGGAGGGAAAAAGAGACAGGGAAGGCAACGGATAACATTGGAACTCCTAATCAAATAGAATTATGTAACAAGGGTTGCATGGTGAAATAGGAGAAGGCGTGCTAAGAGCCACCAGGGATAGGGAAAAGTAGAAAGCCATGATCGTCTACATCCTGAAGGGACAAGGCACAAGAAGAAGAAGAAGAAGAAGAAGAAGAAGAAGAAGAAGAAGAAGAAGATAGATGTGTCTGTGAACGCACGCTCGTGTGTCTGCGGGTGTGTCTGTGTACATTTACTAAATGATAAATTTTAATGTGACTATTATATAGATACTAGCAGTATATCACGGCGTGGCTCGGGTGTAACGCCACTGATGTGCAGGGCGCTACGTAAGAGTGAAAAGAGAAAACTGGAAACCGCATCCTAAACAGGAAACAAGGGATGAGCCTCTTCACCTGTTCAATAGACGTGGGTGGAGTGTGAACCGGGCGAAAGTTTAGTCTATCTACTCCAATTGAAAAAAAAGTGAGAAGATTGGAAAAGAGAAAACCGGAAACCGCATCCTAAACAGGAAACAAGGGATGAGCCTCTTCACCTGTTCAATAGATGTGGGTGGAGTGTGAACCGGGCGATAGTTTAGTCTATCTACTCCAATGTATGGGTGTATGTGTTTTAACTTTATGGTTTTAACACATATTTCGTAAGTGTTTTAAGCGTTATTTTTTAGTCAGAACACCTATTTGCAAAGAATATCCGTTTATTTTAAACAGTAACGAACTATGGATGTGCGTTGGGGTTCAGTGGATATCGGCTCGGAACGAGAAATCGGGTAGTTGAATTCGAATTTCAGTTGAATTCCTTGAATTCACTTACGCACTTACGCACAAATGCCCTTGGGAAAGGTATTAATCCGTCTCTTCCCTGCAGCTATGGGTTAAATAACAGGACAGATTGAGTTCTATAGCCTTGGTCGGCAACCAGTCTACCGCAGAAAGCAATGGCAACCTACTGTGGGATAATGTTCTGCTCAGTCAGTCATGTCTCTTTCGAGACATGATCGCCCAAGCGTACATCACGTGTCTGCACACTCCAGAAAACTGATTCGAACCTGTGTCTCCATTTCCAAGAGTATACCCACAGATTAATCAGACGTGGTTGGAGCCCTGAGATAATAAATTACTGTTGAAAATTGAAAACAAACGGGTAGACTACTCAAATATAAGTTTAGACTGAAAATAACGTTAATATATATATATATATATATATATATATATACACATATATATATATATGTGTGTGTATATATATATATATATATATATATATATACAAATGAATAATAAACGAAGAAAATATTTACAATGTTCAAAACATTAATTTAAAACAATGCTCAATAGAGCAATGAATATTTATTATGAATTATACTTTAGAACATTAAGGTGAATTTTGTTCGAATTGCTGAAAAAAAGGAATACAAAAGTCACAAGACAGAGACAAAGAAACAAGGAATTATTATGGCAATAACTGAGAAGAAAAGTCCTTGCAAAACTAGTTGTATTTGCGGCTTTAGAAGTCCAACTATGAAATGTTCTTTAACGTACAAATAAATTAGACGGCTCTTAGAATGTTCAAAGTAGCCTCAAATAAGGAGAGGGCATTTCCTACCTGTTGTTCCTTGCCTTGGTTAATTATTATTTTACACTTATTTGCGAAATTTTCCTTGATCTTTTTCTTCAGCACGGAGGCAGTATTTTTTTCTATTGGTCAGAAAATAGATTTTCACACTGGAACGCGAATTTGCAAACAGTGAAGAAAACAAAGTTATTTTTATTTTTTTGTACTGAACACACTTACAAGGAATTTTTTACAATGTAAAATAATAATAAAAAATCCGCTTTGGGCTTGTTTATCGGGGTGAGCACGAATGTAGACCCCACACTTAGAAATAGCTCATCAGAGTCGCCCACATTTGAGGCGATTGCAAAGCTCAGCTGGAGTGCAATGAAAGAGCCTAGGTTTGGGAAAATTTGATGTGAATTTTACTAAATATAAATTCTTTTTATTTTGGGGTGAATTAATATTTAGGGAAGAACTAATGTTTTAAGGTGAATTTAGTTGGAATTGCTGAGAAAAAGGAATACAAAAGAAGCAAGACAGATAAAGAAAGAATAAAGAAAAAGATAAAGAAAAGTCCTTGCAAAAATAGTTGTGTTTGAGGCTTTAGAAGACCAACTATGAAATGTTCTTTAACGTCCAAATAAATTAGACGGCTCTTAGAATGTTCAAAGTAGCCTCAAATAAGGAGAGGGAATTTCCTACGTATCTGATATATATATATATATATATATATATATATATGTCTACGTTCCACTTCTTCCTTACATTTAAAAATTGTTAATCCCTCCACATTTTATTTTTCTGTGTATAGATGATTTTTGGGGCCTTCTACTGGTATAAAATCTTTTAGCACATTTGAATTTGAATAAATAAAATTTTGGTTTCGCAGTTGCTAAAGAAGTGATGATTACCTCGTAGAAATGGCTATTCAACGGATTTAAAATATAGAAATTTATATATAAATATATATATATATGTGTGTGTGTGTGTATGTGTGTGTATGTGTGTGTGTGTGTGTATATATATATATATATATATATATGTTTAAATGAAAATCATAACTGAGTATATATATATATATATATATACATATATATATATATATATATATATATATATATATATTACAGGAACATAGTAATATAACATCTTCATTCCTATCAACGAATATTCGTCTCTTTATTAGATTATTATTGCTTCCATCTGTGTATCATTATCACGAAGACATTACCGCTGATAGTGGCCTTTGACCTTTAGCTCCGCAGTCATATCTCTCTTCATATTACTAGTTCGTGTGGAGGTTGATGTATACTGTCATTTAGAACTGCGATTTCTCTCGTCAGGTGACGGCGAACACAGCCTTCGGACGAGAAGTTTATGACTCGCCCGGTCTCAACCCAGTCAATCTCTCACTGACCCAGGAAAAGTGAACTATGATTTAACACCCGTTAATTCTTTGAATGGCGTTTGTCCTGTTCAGCGGGGATTCATTTCGATCACACCAACACATCTAAAGACACTTCCATAATAACTTATCTAAAGTAAAGCCTAATTAACTGGCATACATACAACAAGCGACTCATACACGCACAGATTGTCTGTAGTTTTCTCACTTGCTTGGTGGGAAAATAGATATTACATTTATTTGATATTTATGAAAAGATGTTACCCAGCATCAGTTATTTACGCACAGATTTTCTATTTCCACGGCTTTGTAGGTCTTACCAAAACTTTTCGGTTTTTCCTATAAGCCAAAGTTTACTCAACACTAGCGGGCTCTTATTCCATAGTATATATATATATATATATATATATATATATATATATATATATATATATATATATCCCGCCTGTGGAACTCACTCCCGTATTCTTGCTTTCCTGACGGCTACGACCTCCAGAAATTTAAAAGCAAAGTTAATACTCACCTACTAACCACTGGACTCTAGCTCTCTTCCCTCCCCTGTATAATCTTCACTTTCTCTCCGCCCATGTATCTGTCATTGCACCTGCTTTCTCAGCTTTCTACTGTTCCTTTCTAACTAGCTTGTACTCCTCACTCTTTTCTAATTAATCTTTCTACACTTATGTAACCCCCTGCACATCAGTGGCGTTTCTGCCTTGCTCGGGGTGAGATGATTAAAAAAAAAAATATATATATATATATATATATATATATATATATATATATATATTAGTCATCCACACACAAGCCCGTTTCGCTGTATCACAGTTCATCAGTGTGGCTAGATATATCTGCATGCTTCTGTCCAGGATGGAAATTCGACCGATTTGGTATCAGTCGGAGTCTCTGCTTCCTATTGTTGACCAAAATCTGTCTGATATTACCTACATGTTTATGTTTTTCAGAGAAATGTTGTTTAATTGTACTCTGATCAGAAATATGACATGTAATATCAGAAAGATTTTAGTCAACAATACGGTGATCCTTACTCATACACACAGAGGAACCTGCAGATATTGGAGGCCATGTACATCAAATCTAAACAACCAACACTCAATAAAATTAACTTTAAAACAGGAAATAACATATTACATTGCATTTGACTACATGGTTTTGTTGACATTTCGCGCTATCACGCGGTGTGACGTCATAAAACCGCATCGCAAATTTAAGAACTGCGTTTAGTATTTTTGGTCACTATTGCCGTTGCCAAGCGGAGTTTTATGTCAACACAAAATAAAATCGTCGGTGATGGTGGATGTTATAATATTTCAGTTTAAACAATCTCTCTGAAGATGGCTGATGTGAGCCGAAAGCTTAGAAGAAAACCAATAAATAATTATCCAAATGTTGGAGAATTTTCTTCTTTATTTTCAACTGAAATTAAAGCAAAAATACGACGTTTAGAACGGCTCATGATTAAACATAATAGACATTCATTGTCTCTTATATTTAACAGCATATGTTTAGAATATATATATATATATATATATATATATATATATAAGTATGTCTCCCCCACACATTCTTCCCCTTTTGTGCATTTTCTCACTTCTTCCTCTTTTTTTAAGCCCAGACGTGGCGTGGCCTATATCTGTATATATCTATATTTAACTTCCTACCTAAATTTGAGGTTTATTTGTCTCTAAGCCGTTTTTCATTTGCTCTTTTATTTCGTTTATTTCTTTCTCACTTGTTTTCGTCTTTGCTTTTTATTTCATCTGTGTCCCTCTCTTTCCCCTTTCTTTCCCCTTTTTTTGATTTCTCTTTTTGACTTCTCATCTTTCTACCATCTTTACCTCGTACGAATTTTTTTTCTAAAATTAAAAGAAAGTGAGTTTTCTTAAATTTTCTTATAAAAAATAACGTTTATTACCATCGTTATTAACAACCTGATGAGATATATGCTTTCAATGTCGAAACAAAATGTACAATTTTGTAGTAGATTGTAGTTTGTAGAAGATTTAAACTATAATTTTTTAATAAATATTAATTGCTCTATTTTTATATTGACCCTTGTTTTAAATTAATATTTTAAAAATTGCAAATATTTACATCGATTTTTATTCATTTATATATATATATATATATATATATATATAACACCTAATGAGCCAGACGAACCTACCTAGATTTCACCTAGAATGATCGTCAGGGAAAGCTGGCTCTTTCCCTGTTATCTATATATTTCGCTCTATCGCTGTATTGAGAGCTTTCGGTGGGATGATCACTCGTATCGGGTTTTTTTCTTTGGGCTTTGTGCTGATGTCTCTCCGAACACTTTTGGCTGACGTTTATGCACTAAGCTCTTTCATTTTTGAAAATCATTTTTTTTACTTCCGTCAAAAGTTTTCGTGGGAGGTTTTCGACATGAGTATAATTATAATCTCGTTATATATATATATATATCTTTTTTTTTTAATCATATCACCCCAAGCAAGGCGAAAACGCCACTGATGCGCAGGGGGCTACGTAAGAGTGAAAAGATTGGGAAAGAGAAAAACCGGAAACCACATCCTAAACAGGAAACAAGGGATGAGCCTCTTCACCTGTTCAATAGACGTGGTTGGAGTGTGAACCGGGCGATAGTATATATATATATATATATATATATATATATATATATATATATATATATATATAACGTAGAATACTTGGTATATAAGTCAGGTAAATTCCGATAGAAACGAACTCAAAAGAACTCAAAGTTAAATTTTATTATTTAATAGTAATATAATTTAGAAATTTTTTTCGATATTCTACATGGCTAATACGTATTTCGCAGCAGGAAAAAAGCTGCTCGTCAAACCCAAAAGATACAACAGTTAATAATATTCAAAATAATCCCAAAAATATTTCCATACAGACGCTCACGTGCCCATGCTGCAAATAGGTATCTTGAACAGAGAACCAGGAATCTTCTTTGCCATCCATTGCTTTAAGACTTCATCTGAGGAATAATCATTTGACGCTTCGTAGTCGTTTGCAATTCTTTCCACCAATCAGTCTTTATTCAGGCTTCCCAACCTTGGCACTATACTGTTCTTTTTTACTTTTTCAATCTCCCCTGACCTAAACATTAGCTCTGGTATTGATTCTATATTTAAGCGCCAATTCCTCTTCAGTGTAATGCCGACGCCATGTTAGTTTTATCACACATCATTGCATTTCTTTCTTTCTTTCTTTCTTTCTTTCTATTTTTCTTTTATTTCTTTCCTTCATTTTTTTCATAAATTCAATCCCCAATTCTTACTGCTTTCTCCATTATTACTTCTGTATTTTTACTACTCTCTCTTTCATTATTCGTTTTTTAATTTCTTTTCTTAACTGACGACCATTGTTCTTTGTTTCGGGTGCTCTTTTTTCTATTTTTAATTCATTTTTTCTTTCTTTTTCATTATTTATATAATCTTATCGTCTTTCTTTCTACATTTACTTTTCTTCTTTCTTTCTCTTTATCTTTTTCTTTACATTTTTTTTTTACTTTTTTCCTTTATTTATCTCCTTTTCTAGTCTTTATTTTATAATCACATCGCCCCAAGCAAGGCATTTTGCTGCCACAGTTTTGCAGGGGGTTACGTAGGAGATAGGTTATGAGAATGAGTGACAGGTTAGAGGGGGTGTCAGGAAGTGGCTAAGAGAAGGATGAGAATACTGATGAGATGGCAGTGGACGGAGAAAGGAGCATGAGAGAGAGAGAGAGAGAAAGAGAGAGAGAGAGGAAGCAGGTTAGTGAGAAAGGAGATGACTATTGACTTTACATTTAAATTCTTGGAGATTGAATCTGTCGAAGCAAGTAAATGGAAGGGAATTCCACAGGCGGAAAGTGCGAGAAAAGAAGCTAGTGGCGTAGAATTTGCGTTTACATCCTATTGGTTTCACACTAAAAGGGTGGGACTTAATTGCTTGTGGTTCGAGTAAATTCGTATATAGGGGGCACCAGTGAGCTATGTTCATCATATCAGAAACCGTGAAAGTACTTGCAGAAAAGACACGGGGAAGCCACACTGCACCGGTGAGAAAGTGACTGTATCCGAGCTACCAAGTCGAGATCGATCACATTGCAGATTCTCCGTTGGATTTTCTCAAGGACCCCTAGGTGGATAGTAGGAGCACCCGACCAGATATTGCAGGAATAATCAATGCACGGGCGGATGGTAGATGTGTATATGATTTAAATTTCTTTCTTTAATATTCTCTCGCTCGTTCTTCGTCTAAGTATTCGTTCATTCGGTTTAACGTTTATTTTTCATCCTATAGTTTATCATTTCTTTCTTTCTTTCTTTCTTTCTCCTTTCGTTTGTCCTTTCCATATTTCAGTTTTTCTTTCATTCATTCATTCATTTTGTCTAAAAATCTCACAAATCTTTATTCGTTCTTTCTTTCTCTCTCTCTCTCTATCTCTATCTTTCTTTCTTTCTTTCTCATTTTGTTTGTACTTTTCTTTTTATAGTTTCTTCCATTCATTCTTTTTTCTTTCTTTTCTTCTTTCTAAAGATTCCAAAAAACTACATTCGTTCTTTCTTTTTTCCTTCCCGTCTTTCTTTCTTTCTTTCTTTCTTTCTTTCTTTCTTTTATCCTTACCTAATTTCAGAGTTTCTTTCATTCATTATTTCTTTGTTTCTAAAGATCTCACAAATCTATATTCTTTCTTTCCTTTTTTTTCATTTTTTTCTCCTTTCGTTTTTCCTTTCATTATTTCAGTGTTTTTACATTCATTCTTTCGTTCTTTCTAAAAATCATACAAATCTATATTCTTTCTTTCTTTCTTTCTTTCTTTCTTTCTTTCTTTCTCCTTTTGTTTGTCCTTTCCTTATTTCAGTGTTTCATTCATTCATTGATTCATTCTTTTTTCTTTCGTTTGTTTTTTCTTATTTCAGAGTCTGTCTGTCTGTCTTTCTTTCTTTCTTTCTTTTATTTATTTATTTCTAATAATCTTACAAATCTATATCGTCAATGTATTTATTTATTATTTCTTTAATTTTTTATTTTTCTCTTTCTCTTTCTTTCTCTGTCTGTCTGTCTGTCTATCTGTCTTCCTTTCTTTTACATTCTCTATTTCTCCTTTTAGCGTCTACTTCTACCCTATTCCAACCTGCTACTCCCTGCCTTCAATTCAAATATAAATCAGTCAAAAGTCTCCCCGGAGAGCCGCCAAAGGATAATTTGTTTTGTTCTGCTATTGCTATTTGCGTCGCTGTTTTAATTGTACATTAAGTATTTCAATCTGACAGTAGATAGCGGTGTGAAGATGCCGATGGAGTCTGCAAGATGGACAAGAGAATTATGGAAGGGAAGAAGAAGAAGAAGAAGAAGAAGAAGAAGAAGACTGAACGAATGAATATGAAAAGAAAGGAAGAAGAAAGAGAAGAGAATTTTGTAAAGGCAAAAAGAGAAGATTAGAAAATTTGAAAGGAAAAGAAGTTGAAGAATAGAAGAAAATGAAGAAAAAGAATGAATGAATGAATGAATGAATGAATATGAAGAGAAATTATGAAGGCGGAGAAGAAGAACAAGAAAGAGAAGAAAGAAAAGAAGAAAAATATATGAGTGAATATAAAGACAAATGAAGAAGGAGGAGGAAGAAAGAAGATTAAGAAGTAGAAAAAAGGAGAAGAAGATTAGAAAATAGTAGAGAGAAGAATCTGATGAATAGTAGTAGAAGAAAAAGAAGAAGGAGTAGGAGGAGAAGAAGTAGAAGCAGAAGAAGAAGAAGAAGAAGAAGAATGAATATGAAGAGAAACGAAGAAGACAGAGAAGAAGAAGAAAAAAGATCGAGAGAAGAAAAAAGAAGAGTAAAGAGTAGGAAAAATCAAGAAAAAAGCAATGGATACATGAAGAAGAAGAAGAAGCAGAATGAGTATGATGAGAAAAGAAGAAGTAGAAGCAGAAGAAGAAGAAGAAAAAGAAGAAGAAGAAGCAGATCGAGAGAAGAAAAAAGATAAGTCTAAGGAAGAAGAGGGAAATCAAGAAGAAAAGCAGAAAAGCTGAGGAATAAACGAAGAAGAAAAAGAAGAATGAATGAGTATGAAGAGAAACGAAGAAAAGAGCGAAAAAGAAAAGGAAGAAGAAGAAGAAAATAAAGAAGAAAATGTTTGAGGTAGTTTTTGAGTAGGATAATAATAAAAAGAGGAATCTGAAAGAAGATAAACCAAAAAGAAGAAGAATGAAAGAATATAAAGAGGAACTAAGAAAAAGATGAAAAAGCAGAAGGTAGTGAAGAAGGAGGAGGAAAAAAAAGGCAAGGTGAACCCAAGAGGAAGAGAGTGGGGGCATAATCCGAAGGTCAGCTTTATGAGCGTGACTAGAACACGCTGTCTTCCTCCCATAAAGAACCTTAAACCCCTACTCATGATTCTCCTTTCTTTTGGGCACGGGTAAATAAATCCAAACAATGTTTTCTTCCAAACGGTAAATATGTCTACCTTTTGATTTAGATATAGATATTTATATATCTGGATATATAAACCAGATCGACTTGTACCTGCTGTCCGAACTATTAATAATATATTGTCTCAAGAGTAAACGGTATTGATGTGTGCGTATCTATGATATTGTTTTGATTAGTTTGCTATGCAACTTATGTCCTCCATTAAATGACCCTACTAGTACTGTATATGTGCCGGATAGCTTACAATGCAAGACGGACAATTTGTACGACATTTCGATCGTTGTACGACCCGGCCTTATTCAGGTGCTAAGAATTTCGAACCAAACTGGAGTATATCATTCTCATCACTTGCGTCGTAATGTCTGTTTTGGAAATCATGATTTATCTCCCTCTAACACTGAAAATTACTTGTTCACCACTGCTGTAGCCTGGCATTAAACTCACAACGCTTTGGGTCAAGTCACAGGAACTAAACAACGTCTATATCCACTGGACCATGTGCCCGTAAGGACAAGAACTTCTGAATGTTTGGTACTTGTAAACCTAATGTCCATATGGCAATTTTTTATGTTAATAATTTTGGTTATTATTTTTTATGTTAATGGTTTTCACTAGCTTTTTTACCAGGGCTCATATTGCAATTTTTTTTTTTTAAACTAATGATTTTCTCTGGCAATCCGTATTACTGGTACGCAAATTTTGTTTATCGCTATGCTCGGCTGAATGCTTCTGAAGAGTCAGTGGTAAACAAGGGTTTCAACTTTGTAACAAACATTCGGTGGATACCATACGTAGACATCGTTGTCCGCATCGAGGAAATAACCTTAAACATTCCTTAGAATAAGGCGGATGAGCTAAAATGGAAAGTGAGAAAGTGAGAAAGCCAAGCCACCTGGTGGAGGCACTATCGGTAGTCAGTGACAGACTGTCCTCGGACTCATCCCTAGGAGAACGTACCAGTGTTTCACTAGACAATCCCATATATCGGCAGGATGAAGGCTTAGCAATGGGCATGCCATTATCACTATCACTTGCTAACATATACATGGAATACTTTGAAGAGATGGAATTAGAATCTACAGTTTAAAGCCAACTCTATAGCTGAGATACGTTGATGACACCTTCATACTCTGGCCATACCAGGAGGAGGTCCAGACGTTACTCGACCATGTGAACTCAATAAGACCATCCATACAGTTCACTATGGAAAAAGAGAGTGACAATTGGAATTCCTGGATGTGCTAATAACTCGAACAGAGGAGGAATTCAAGACATCCGTATACAGCAAGCCATCATTCAACGGACAAGACCTTAACTTCAACTGCTACCAACCATACAATGTAAAGAAAGGGATCGTCTACTGCCTTCAACATCGAACAAAAAAAAATAAGTGGCGACCCAGAAAATGAACAAGAAATATTCAACATAAGCAGTAACTTACAACGAAATAATGATCAAGGGTACATGACAACAACTCCAGCATACACGGAAGTGAGGGTGAATGAGGATAACAACTTCCAGAAAACAGCCTCGGCCTGTCGACCTTATGTGAAGGGTGTATCGGAGAAAATATAAAGGATCTGTGGTCAGTATAACATGAGGACGATCTTCAGGAATGGTTGTACGCTTTACAGGCGCCTCTCCTGAGTAAGACCATAATCAGAGGAGAACATGACTAAAGACTCTGTGTATGCCATTCCATGTAGTAGTGTGAAAGAAATATAAAGGAGAGACAGCCTGCCCCCTTAGGGTAGGGCTACAGGAGCATCGCAAAGCCTTAATGGGAGGAGATAGAAAAATCAGGCGTAGCTGACTACATATGGAAGGAGAAAGATTACTCTCTATGGGATGAAGTTGAAAAAATAGACAACGCCACTGGAAACTAAGTAAACTAAAGAAATTAGCACATGTGCTTGGCTTCAAAAATCTCATAAGCCGACCAAGCGTAGAGATGAAGACAACATGGAAACCAGTACTAAAGATAATCATTAGTGTAAAAAAAAATGCAATATGAACTCTGGTAAAAAAATTATTACTGGACATAAGGTTTAGAATTCCAAAAATTCAGTTGTTCTTGCCCTTAAGGACGCATGGCCCAGTGGATATGAACGTATGTTAGTTCCTGTGACTTGGCCCAAAGCGTTGTGTGTTCAATACCAAGGTGAACAAGTACCTTGCAGGTTTAGAGGGAGATAACTCATAATACGCAAGGGATGAGGATGATATACCCAAGTGATTGTAATAAAGGATTCGTTTCGAAATCCCGAGCATGAAGAAGGCGTATAACGACCGAAACGTCGTACAAATGGCAACAAAGATAGTCCGAATAATCTAAATACTGTAAATATTACCTCATCTCAGAAATATAAACATATACTAAAAGAGTTACAAAGTATTTACAGTGACTTGTAAGTAATGTAGTGTCATATTTCAGAAGGCCTTTCACCAAGAAGCAATGTCTTTCTCTACTCTGACGCTCTTTCAATGGGTTCTTTAGTTCCACAAGTTCAGATTATAAGAGCCAGAACCACCATGCCATGTATATAGGGGTTTACAATCCTCATACTCTTCATATACCATTGGCAAGAAGTAAGTAGTCTTGGGGGCATGTTCTTCTAAAGAATGACAAACGATTCCCGAGAGATAGATTCCCAGACATCTAACAATCTCAACCTCTGCAAGACCAGGGGCAACCATTATGTCACTTATATAGATACAATTCTCATGTCCATAAACCACACAATCTTAAATGTCTGGTGTGGACCCTAATATGAAACATTCCAAATCTTAGACGGCAAGAAGAAAATGAGAGTTCTAGTATATTTAATATCCCCAAATATCTACAATCACGGATGTAAAAATATGCACTGATCATTTAAGTATTTCATATCCAACAAATCTACCAAGAGAAAACAAAGACCATATGTTCCCTCAAGATTTCAATGACCTGTTGATGAACGGGCTATGCTGATGACATAGGTATTCACATTGTGATAAGAAGAAAATTGATATATGTTCTCAGACACAGATGTCAAAACTGAACGTTTCAGAAACAGACCCAATGATTTGTAATTGAAATGAAAGAAGTAATGTCACCTTCTCTGCATCCATCAAGGTCCTTCGCATGACGGTAAACTGCATCCGACAGCAAGGCTTCTGATTCGGAGGTTGTAAAAAGCATGGAACCACCTATTAATTGCAGTTCTTCTCAGGTCCATCCAGAACCAGAGTGGTAGCACTTGTTAGGGTCCAATCTATGGGCAAATAGTTAACCCATAAATTGGGGTAAAAATATTATGAATGTATGAAAATATATTTTTTAGAAATATGTACATGAAAATGTATATGGTTGTACGTTATGATGCAGTGGATAGCGATTCGAAGTGACAAATCAGGATACCGAGTTCAAATTCCAGTTGAATTCATGGCATTCACTTACGCATAAATACTCTTGGGGAAAATTTTAATCCGTCTCTATCCTCCAGTTATGGGTTAAATAATAAGACGAATTGGGTTCTATAGCCTTGGATGGCAACCAGTCTACCGCAGGAATTAATGGCAACCTACTGCGGGATAATTTTCTGCACAGTCAGTCATGTCTATTTCGAGAAGAGATCGCTTAAAGCATGCATCACGTATGGCACTTAACTGACTGACTGAGGACATCTAAAATGGATTACACATGTGAGACGAAGAGAAAATCATGACATGGTCAATATGTTAACATTTCACAATACTTCGAATAAAAGGTAAACATAATATCTACTCAAATACGAGTATAGATCATAAATAATGTTCAAACAAATAATTTCAAATTGCCGGTTGTGAATAACTATTTCGTTAATCTTCGTGAATTTCCGTAACATTGTATGTTTACATTTGTTGACATTATGATACATTTCAGTGCGGAAATGGTTATTTACGGAGAATCCAAAACTGTAGTAAATAGGCTTGATTTGACTTCGTTAAAACTGTTGGTCATTCGTGGTCGAGGGATCTACGACGTGCCAGATCAATTGGAGGATTCCCCTATGTGGATAGGGGTCGCAGGTTCGAATCCTGCCGAATGACACATTTTCGTAACAAAAATGTATCGTAAATAATCAGGCCGTTAGAAATAAATACATATATCTACTTAAATATCTACTTAAATACGATTATCGATTAAAAATAATTTCAAATTGTCGATTTGATAATAAACAATTCGTAAATCTTCGCGATATATAGTGGCAATATTTTAATATGGACGGTAAATTGTGTGATAATGTGTGTAAGTGTTTCTCTCGCTCTCTATTGCTCTAGTGCTCTAGCTATTGGGCGCGTATAATGATATGCGCTAAAAAGTCTGCCTACTTCCACCGAACGGCCATAGCCCAGGGGTAGAGTCGCCGACTGACGCCATTTCAGGGTTTCAATCCTGGGTAAAAAAGCAATCGGAGTCTAACGGTACTGATGAGCTGTGATACGGCGAAACATCTGTCTGGGGATGACAATATATATATATATATATATATATAGACACTTACATTATCACACAGTTTACGGTCCATATTAAAAAAATGCCCCTTGCTTTAATAAATATGACACACACACACACACACTCACACACATATAAATAGTTATATATGGTAGCATCCATCATCCACCCAAACAGAGAAGAGTTTTTCTATACAAACATGCATTATAATACGCAAAATATACCACACACCTAAATTTAAATATGGTCATTTATTGCTTTCATACACGTGACACATATCTGATCGGTAAGAAGTAACACCAAATCACAACATACCTGTATACACTGTCTTTGTTCATTTTATTATCGGTCTCTGAATAAGCTTTAATATGAGTGAAACATGTCAAATTATGATACTTTCTTTATTGTGTTGTTTTGCTTTAATCTATCATCTTATTGATTCCTATTCATATATTCAACTCACATATATATACACACAGGCACAGACACACACACACACACACACACACACAAAAACACATAATATATATATATATATATATATAATATCCTTTACCAAGAACATGACAGGGAATTTCACATTTTATAATCAGCATCTGAATATTGTGGTGTGTAAGAAACTCTGATTTGTACTACTAGTGATGGATAATATGTATATACGAGGTATAAGATATATATTTATTTATATATAGATAGATAGATATTAACAGAATGGCATAGATAGATAGATAGATAGATAGATAGATAGATAGATAGATAGATAGATAGATAGATAGATATTTATATATCCTTAATAGTAATGAGTATTCAACAATTTTGAATATTGAAAATATATTTTATATATATATATATATATATATATATATATATATAAATTTCAAATTCTATTGAAATATAAATTTTAAATATCCTTGATAATTGCTAATAGAATAGCCGAAAGATCTTGATTAATATGATCATAATTACAAAAAGAGATTGATAGATATAAACAGAATAACATCGATATATAGATAAATATGTAGAGATAAATAAAATGAGACAGCTAAACCGAAAACAAACGGATAGATAGATAGATAGATAGATAGATAGATAGAATATAGAATAGAATGGATAGATAGATAGATAGATAGATAGATAGATAGATAGACATAAAGAGATGAGATGAGATAGATAGATAGATAGATAGATAGATAGATAGATAGATATAAAGAGATTGAGATAGATTAGATAGATAGATAGATAGATAGATAGATATTAACAGAATGGCACAAATAGATAGATAGATAGATAGATAGATAGATAGATAGATAGAGAGATAGATAGATAGATATGAACAGAATGACATAGATAGATAGATAGATAGATAGATATAAAGAGATTGAGATAGATAGATAGATAAATAGATAGATAGATAGATAGATAGATAGATAGATATAAAGAGATTGAGATAGATAGATAGATAAATAGATAGATAGATAGATAGATAGATAGATAGATAGATAGACATTAACAGAATGGCACAAATAGATAGATAGATAGATAGATAGATAGATAGATAGATATGAACAGAATGGCATAGATAGATAGGTAGATAGATAGATAGATAGATAGATAGATAGATAGATAGATAGATATGAACAGAATGACATAGATAGAAGTTTTTTCATTTTCCTTAATTTGGTGTGAAGTTTACAATCTGAGCACACCATCAATGCACGATGTGGAAGGATCATAATAAGATTGATTTTTTTTAGATCTAAGAGCAAACGAATCCCACGT
Source organism: Ascarosepion bandense (assembly GCA_037127315.1). Lineage (NCBI taxonomy): Eukaryota > Metazoa > Mollusca > Cephalopoda > Sepiida > Sepiidae > Ascarosepion > Ascarosepion bandense. Next base: position 1,176,281 of record JBBBDQ010001428.1, read on the forward strand.
TAAGTATAAATCAGAAAATATAGGTTTGCGATAAGTCAGTCAGTTAAGTGCTATACGTGATACACGCTTGGGCGATCATGTCTCGAAAGAGACATGACAGACTGGGCAGTTGATTATCCTGCATAGGTTGCCATTGCTTTCTGCGGTAGATTGATTTCCAGCTAAAGCTCTAGAACCCAATCTCTCCTGTTATTTAACCCATAACTAGAGGGAAGAAAGGGATTGATACCTTTCCCAGACGTATTTGCGCGTCAGTGAATGCAAGAAATTCAACTGTAATTCGAACAGGGCTCGCCGATTTGTCGTTCCGGGTCGATATCCACTGCACTACAAAGAACATTAGTAGAAATGTGAAATGAAATTTTCACATAAATATTTGAAGACCCATAATAGCTACAGCTGACCTCAAAATCTAAGCAAACGATAAAACATCGGAGAATTTAATTGGAAACAAAGAAAATAGTTCCGGGCTGCTATGTAATATCTTGTCCCTTATATGTAATGGCAAACAACATTGCCAGCGAATCTATTTACAGCGAACCACTTGGTGAAGTGCTCGGCTTCACATACTTGGGAGCAACTGTCAAAAAAAATTAGCACACGGATCGTCAGCCACAGGAGAGATGGCTAAACAGGGAAAGAATATGGAAGAGCAACATCAGTTCAAGGTTCAAACACTACACATCGCTGGTCTTATCCCTCCTTCTGTACGGGTTTGAGACTTAGACTCTGGTTATGCAGGGGGAAAAATCCAGGCGTGAGATAAAAAAAAATGCTTGAAAGATTTCCTCTGCGTCTCCTAAAATGACTATGTACGGAGTAAGTGTAAAAGTTTCGGGCGCGTAAGTGAATGCAAGAAATTCAACTGGAATTTGAACAGGGCTCCCCGATTTCTCGTTCCGAGTCGATATCCACTGCACCACAACGCACATCCCAAGTACTGTCTGAAAAGGTGTTCTTTCATCCAGTAAAGAAAGCTGATTATTCTCCACTATTTCCACTGTACATTCTAAAGTTGGATGGAGATTGTTAAGCAGAGAGAAAAATTCTTCCGCTTTATTTAAAAATGCAAATTAACTAAAAGTCGTGGACTGGAGTAGGAAATGGCTCGTAAATTTCAATGCTTCCAAAACTAAGCTGCTATCAATTAACCACCATAGACAATGGCACCTATCTCCCATTAGCATGGAACAGACTTGCCTCCCAGAGAGAAAACACTACTCCTCCTTGGCCTTACACTCTCGGCGGACCTCAAATAGAATGACTATATCGAATCCATTGCTAAATCCGCTGCTATTAAAGTCGGTTCTCTGTGTAGGGCCCGGAAATTTTTCCCGTCTGAATCTATCCTGCATATATATAAATCTACCATCCACCCGTGTATTGATTACTGCTACCACATCTGGTCGGGTGTCCCTGCTACTCTCCTCGGGATTCTTGACAAAATACAACGGTGAATCTGTAACATGATCGATACTGACTTGGCAGACCGGCTGTAAACACTCTCTCACTTGCGTGACGTGGCTTCCCTGTGCCTCTTTTATAAATACTTTCACGGCTTTTGCTGCGATGAACTCAGATCATTGGTGCTGCCTAGGTACGAATTTACACGAGATACTAGATTAGCAACTAGGTTACACCATTTTTCAGTGAAACAGATAATATATAATCTTAATTTCTACTCCAACAGCTTCTTTTCTCGCGCTTCCCGCCTGTGGAAATTCCCTTCAACATACCTGCTTTCCCGACAGCTACAATCTCCAGGAATTTAAATGTAAGGTCAATAGACACCTCCTATCACACTAACTTGCATCTATTCTCCCAACACTCTCACGATCTACCCAACCCTCATTCTCGGTATCATTACCCATCTATCACCCTCCTTCTGACATTTCCTATATCTAACCATCCTTTCTCATCAGCATCTTCATTGAGTTGTTGGAAAAAAATAACGTTTATTACCATCATTACTAACTACTTGATGAGACATTGTTCTTTCAATGTTGAAACAAAATGTACACTTGTGTAGTAGATTGTAGTTTGTACATGCTCTAATATATATATATATATATATATATATATATATATATATATATATATTTCGCACGGGGTAAAGAAGTTGGAAAAGATGATAAACCAAAAGGAGAAATCAAAAAAAGTGGGAAGAAAAGGACAGAGGAAATGAAAAACAAAGAGGAGTCTACCTCCCATTAGCATGGGACAGGCTAGCCTCCCAGAGAGTAAAATACTACGCCTCCTTGGCCTTACACTCTCGGCGGACCTCAAATGGAATGACTATATTGAATCCATTGCCAAATCTGCTGCTATGAAAGTCGGCTCTCTGTGCAGGGCCCGGAAATTTTTCCCACCTGAAACTATTTTGCACATATACAAATCTACCATCCGCCCGTGTATTGAATATTGCTGCCATATCTGGTCGGGTGCCCCTGCTGCTCTCCTTGGGCTTCTTGACAAAATACAAAGGAGGATCTGTTACGTGGTTGATACTGACTTGGCAGACCGGCTGCAGCCGCTCTCACACCGGCGTGTTGTAGCTTCCCTGTGCCTCTTCTACAAGTACTTTCATGGCTTCTGCTCCGATGAGCTTAGATCACTGGTGCCGCCCAAGCACGAATTTACACGAGATACTAGATTAGCAACTAGGTCCCACCCTTTTACAGTTAAACAAATAAGATGTAACCGTAAATTCTACTCCAACAGCTTCTTTTCTCGCGCTTCCCGCCTGTGGAACTCCCTTCCACAAGTTTGCTTTCCCGACAGTTACAATCTCCAGGTGTTTAAATGTAGGGTCAATAGACACCTCCTATCACACTAACTCCCAACTATTCTCACAACACTCTCATCTACCCAACCATCATTCTCGGGATCCTCACCCGCCTATCACCCACCCTCTGTTATTTCCTATATTTAACCAGCCTTTCTCCACTCTACGTAGCCCCCTGCACAGTAGTGGCAGTGACATGCCTTGCTCGGGGTGAAACGCTTATAAAAAAAAAAAAAAAAAAAAAAAGTATTTCTCACTTTTTCTCACTTTCGTCCCCCTCTCTGCATTTTCTCACCTTTTTCCTCTTTGTTAAAACCACACGTCGCGTGACCGATATCTGCATGTGCTTATATTTTATTTCCTACCTTAATTTGGGATCAAATTCCCTCTGAACCGTTTTTCATTGGCTATTTCCCCTCGGTTCTTTCTTTCTTTCTTTCTTTATTTATTTATTTATTTATTTTTTGTTTCCTTTTTGTTAGTTGCCAGTAATGTATAATTATATGTAATAATATATAATTTTGCCAATAATAGAAGGAAGTGAATTTTAATAAATTTTGTTTAAAAAAATAACGTTTATTACCATCATTACTAACTCCTTGATGAGACATTGTACCTTCAATGTCGAAACAAAATGTACAATTTTGTAGTAGATCGTAGTTTATACATGTTCTAAAATATAATTTATAATAAATATTAATTGGTCTATTTCTATATTGAGCACTGTTTTAAATTAATGTTTTCAACGTTGTAAATATTTTCTTCGTGCCTTATTCATTTGGATACAGCCTTTAAGATTTAACTCGCCCGATCGACTAAAGTTTATTGCTTTACTCACTCGAGGTCGATTAAAAATCTCGCAATGATACGTGTCTCTTTAAATAGAGAAAAAAGAAAATCTGATTCCTTTTAAAACCTAAAAGTATGCCATTGAAGATTCACAAGTTACTTGGAATGACTTACAATGACATTATTTAACTCTTTCGCCTCGCTTTTATCGTCTCGGTCAATGTAAACATTCCCTTAATTAATGCTTCCAGAGTGGAGCCTAAATGCCGCTGTCGCCCAGAAGAAATACGCTCACAGTATTTTAGAAACTCATTTGGAAAAATGATCTATATTTTCTCCCCGCTTACGGAAATTAAAAACGAACATTTGAAAGAAAAAATACGCATACTTCTTTCAATCACGCACCGAAAAACAAATTATACAAAGTAAATCGTTCAAAAAATCAGATTTGTTATTTTTTTATCATCTATGAGATGGAAGTTGTAGTCAAATAGAAGAAAGAAAGTACGAATTTAATCCTTTCTAACACGTTCAAAAGTTTAATTAATACTTCATTTTTTGTTTTTCGTCAGCGATTCACGCTGTTTATGTAAGGCGAATATTAAGAAAATGGAGTCGGGCGAGTAAAATGATTTTGGGGCGAGTAAATTTTCCTTCCTTCTCGGCCACCGTTCAAGTGATCTTTTTTTTCAAATCTCAAAGGCAGTTTGTATATATATATATATATATATATTTGTGTGTGTGTGTGTGTGTGTGTGTGTGTGTACAAATGAATAAGGAACAAAAAATATTTACAACGTTCAATATATATATATATATATAAATTATCGAACAGCACTTTCCCGAAAATAATGGGAATTGAACGTAAACAACCTAAATCCACAGATAAAGTGGAAGCTAATTGGCAAAGCAAGCACATCCTAATAGCTTAAGCGATAGACGTAATCTATGTTTAACCAAACAAATTAGGATTTTGAAATTTCAATATCAAAATGTACTTCTGAATAAACGTATAGAAATCATTAGTATGTGTCGTTAAAGAAATAAATTTAAATTGCAATAATTATCTCATTCTTCAATTTAGTCACAATAGTTTTCTTTTATTGCGGCGAAGTAGTTACGTTTTCTCTCCTACCTGCCGCTACTAACCCAATGGTCAAGCCACATGCCTCCCAATACCATAAAAGACATTCTGAGATTCCTCTAGCTTAACCCTATAATAGCCAACATTCCCACACCCCTTCTTTTAGTAGCCGCTGCTTCCAGAGTTAGAATTTTGTCTCATTCTTTGATTAAAGGTGGTTCACAAGACTTGTCTTAAACTGACATGTTGAAAATAGATTTTTCCCCTCTAAATTTTATCTGAATATATATATATATATATATATATATATATATATATATATATATCACATCGATCACAGATAGATAGATGTGAAGAGAATGAGATAGATAGATAAATAGATAGATAGATAGATAGATAGATATGAACAGACTGAGATAGATAGATAGATAGATAGATAGATAGATAGATAGATAGATAGATAGATAGTAAAGCGACATAGATAGATAGATAGATAGATAGATAGATAGATAGATAGATAGATAGGAAAAGGCTCAGATAGATAGATAGATAGATAGATAGATAGGAACAGGCTCAGATAGATAGATAGGAACAGGCTCAGATAGATAGATAGATAGATAGATAGATAGATAGATAGATAGATAGATAGAAACACGTGCGTGCATTCCTGAGTATATGACTATGCTTTTGAGTGTGTAAGTAGCGCATATTTTTGATTGCATCAATCTAGTTCTTCGCGTTCATCATTGCTCAAATATCCTTAGGTAATTCATGAAACATATCTTCCAGCGAGGGTTCAAATAGATGAGCCCATTAGACATATGAGCCCTTAACTGTGGTTCGCAAATAGACCAGTAGAAATGAAATTTTAACTTCACAACCTTTGACAACTTTGCAACCTTGTACAACAAAGTAGAAATATTTAAATGATGAAAGCAGCAAAAAATCTGTTAGTTAAGGAACGGAGTCAGTAACTCACAATCTTCCCACGGTCAAGGTGATATACATACATCTAACAGAAAACAGAAAGTGCAACACTGAGATCTGAAGGCGTATTGACATGACCAAGGATGCATTCCATGAGCTGAATACAATGTTGAGAGGCGGTAAGATTGCGCTGGAAACAAAGAAAAGAGAACTGGATTGTTCTGTGATGTCTGTTCTTCAGTATGGCAGCTATTGCCGGACAAGTTTATCAAAGATAAATGATAGTCATGAAGAAACAGAAATGTGGTTTTGCAGGAGGATACTGAGGATACCATTTACAGAACTTGTGAGCAGGGACGAGGTTTTGGAGAGGAGCGACGCGAAAAGTAAACTACAAAAAGTAAAAGTACATCAGGAAAAATCAGCTTCAGGGACATGAAGTGAGGAAAGAGGGCCCGGGCAATCTGATGCTCACGGAACGGGTAGAGGGAGGGAGAGACAAGGGAAAACACCGCGTGAGATACTTGATAGACTTGAGCAGATAGATAGATGGAGAGATAAATTGAAACGGGGTTTAAGTGGAAAAACAGAAGGTTTGTTAAGAACTAAAAGAGAGAAGGTGATTTGGAAGACCA
>JBBBDQ010001428.1:1185000-1187500 GCA_037127315.1 Ascarosepion bandense
TCTCACTCTCTCTTTATATATATATATATATATATATATATATATTCGACTGACGCCATTTCGGTCGGGTTTCAATGCAAACATCTTCTTATGGTTTCTTGGTTTCTTGTAAATTATGGTTTAATAAGTTTTTTTTTATTGTCCTATTATTTTTAGATAGGTATCATACAAGGCGTTTACACAAAGAAATGATAGTGTGGCCAATGTAATCAGTTGATTTATGACAAGAAAGAAAATATTTTACAGGATATTGAAATTCATACACTCTATTTGTCATTGCTAGTTTAGATTTGATATTGTTATTTTGATTAGAAACAACAAGTTTTGCTGTCTTTTATTATCTATAATATATTATGAATTTTACATATTTTTGATGACTAACAGCAATAATTTTTCACATAGCAAACTCGTCCTGTTTATAATTATTGTGCATATTGTTGCATTATGGTTTTTTATGTTATTTTTATTACTGGTGTCATGTATCTTATTGTAAGAATAATTTTTTTTGTTTATAAATAATGTAGTTGGGAAAATTATTGGTGACTAATGTTTATTTTATGTTTTGGTTCGCTCAAAAATATTCTTTGGGGAAGAAATTCGGTGCGCTTCAATTAAGAAGTTCGTTATTAGTGCAATTCTGTATCGTTCCAGGAATTTTCTATCATAGTTAAGAAGACAATTGCTCTGACTGGTGTCTTTTTTTTTCTTTTTCTCTTTTTTTGTCAGTGCAGATAAGTGATAAGTTCGTTGGTTTTTAGTGATATATTAACATCAAAAAATTGAATTTTGTTATTGAACATGAGTTCATAATTAAATTTTAGTGATGATTTATTTTCAAAATTTAATTTCGTAATTACGATTTCGTCCCTAATTTTTATGAAAACAAAATGTCTTCAACATACTTTGTATGAATCATCGGTTTCTCGGTTGTTTTAAAGATTATATATTCGCTGTGTAATCTATCTATCTATCTATCTATCTATCTATCTATCTATCTATCTATCTATCTATGTACTTATTTTGCTCTCAGTCTTTCTATCGCTCTCTCTATAGTTCTATATTTATTATCTCTTTTCTATCTTGCTCTTTTCATTTATACATTTCTCTCTCTCACTCTCTCTTTCTCTTTCTCCAACTACTTAATATTTTCTTCCTCTAAATCATTCTATATCACTATCTTTATCTATCTTTCTATCAGTTTGAATATTTACCTGTATACCTACGTAAATGTATGTATGTATGCGTGGCGGAGTGGTTAGAACGTTTCTTTTCTGACTTGTTTCGATTCTCATGATGGTCAAGTTGTCAGGAAAATGACTTCTTCATGGTTTCGGTCTTAAAATTACCTGAAAGCCATACCACCGGTTGACCAAATCTTTGAAAATGAAATTATGTAGACCGTAATTGTTGGGGAGTCCTCGATGTTTGTAACACAAGTTATCATGAGAGAGGGTTTGAGCGTCCCGGTCTTGCTCAGACTGTTGTTCACGCTAGATAACGCGCGCTCTCTCTCTCTCTCTCTCTCTCTCTCTCTCTCTCTCTCTCTCTCTCTCTCTCTCTCTCTCTCAAAAACTGTAACTAATATCTGTTCAGCATAGTTTCAGCATAACCAGAAGGTGGGTGTTGAACAAACACAAGTGTGCCTGAACAGGCGTCTGCAATGGGGATAAACTAGCAGCCCAGATAGAGGATATCCTCGAATACGAATGGCCAGTCAATATGTATATATGCATCTATTTATGAGTCTTAAATATTTATCCATCGATGCGTCTATGTCTTTGAGGGTAGCGACTTCGACTGACACCAAAGTGGTCGAGTTTCGATTCCGACTAGATGCAAGTGAATGTTTCTAGCCACACTGATGAGCTGCGATACAGCGATACAGGCTTGTATGTGGATGACTAATATATATATATATGATGGAAGAATGGGAGACTTTGAAAAACAGTAGCTACTCTGGCATGTACGCATCGCTCATTCACTAGTGAATTAGAGCACTCTGGCTATTGGGCGTGTATAATGGCAATATACATGCTAAGACATGCTGCCTTCTTCTACCGTGTCCCCATGGCCCAGTGGTAGAACCACCGACTGACGCCACTTCGGTCGGGTTTGAATCCTGGGTTAAAAGCAATCGGCTGTCTAACCGTACTGATGAGCTATAATACAGCGAAACAACTCTGTCTGCGGATGACTATATATACATATATACTGGACACTATTCTAATTTCTACACATAGACACTTATACAGACACGCATCAAATACACACACTAAGAAACAAACATATATATATATATAATTAAATTTAATTGTATTATGCTGGACAATATTTGTTTTATTGAGCACATTTATTAAAAAAAATTAAATTCCAAAGAACTCGGAATTGTAAAACTGTTGGATCTCTTCACCTGGATATATATATATATATATATATATATATATATATATATATATGTGTGTGTGTGTGTGTGTGTGTGTGTGTGTGTGTGTGAGTGTAA
>JBBBDQ010001428.1:1192500-1357500 GCA_037127315.1 Ascarosepion bandense
ACCTTTGAACATTATGCATGGACGATAGGGCCAAATGATAGTTTTAATGTACTTATGGGAGCTTATGATTCAGCCCAGGTGGCGGAACTGGTAAGAATCTATATTTTAGACATATTAAGTAGGTTTTTGGACCACAAACAGATAGGTTTATATCGGGTTAATGTTTATCCCCAATTCCAATGGACCCTTCACGAATAGAATTCATAAAAAGATCATTAGAGCCCTAAATTTTCTCGGTTTTAAGGTTGAAGTTTCTTACAATCTTAAAATTGTAAACTACCTAGATATTACCCTTAACCAAAATGATGGGTCCCACCAGGCTTATCTCAAAGAAAATAGTTTACCGTCTTACATTAATATATCATCTAATCACCCAAAAACTAATTTTTAAAAAGATGCCCAATATCGTAAATAAATGCTTAGAAAACTATCTGTTGCCTCGATACACTATATATATATATGTTTGTGTGTGTGTGTGTGTGTGTGTGTGTGTGTAACTACAATGTTACTTTTAATGGATACTCGTTTTTGAGTTGACGTTCTGTTTGTTTTTTAAACAGTATATTTTTTTTCATCTAGCCCGTAAATTACTAGATAATTCTTGTTAAAGAAATATAGTACTCGGTAGTCAGTTAAATGCCATATGTGATACACGCTTTGGGCGACGATATCTCGAAAGAGACATGACTGACTGAAGGGATGTTTTACCCACAGTAGGTTGCCATTGCTTTCTGCGGTGGACTGATTTACCAGCAAAGGCTATATAACCCAATCTGTCCTATTATTTAACCCATAACTAGAGGAAAGAGACGGATTAATAATTTTCCCAAGGGTATTTGTGCGTAAGTGAATGCAATGGATTCAACTGGAATTCGAACTCGGCACCCCGATTTGTCGTTCCGAGACGAGATCCACTGCACCAAAATGCACACCTAGTATGATCCTTTAAAGACTGTAAAAAGTTCTAGAACATTTGGGCCTGTAGACTTTTATTTAGTGAAACTTCGCAAGTATTAAACGACTAGCATAGCCCGGTAATTATTATCGATTTTCTGCACTATTGTAAAAACTGCAACCTTGAAACTTCTGAATATTGTTTCTTATGTCTTTGTCTATGAGTGTATCAAATTTGATTAAAATCGGACCACTACTTCTATAAACCGATTTTTTCGATTATCGATTTTAGATATTTATCGGGGTTACCTCGACACAAAACCTAGCTAAGAACACTCGCAGACGCTTATAGTACAACTGTGTAAATTTTCAAGAAAATAGGTTCAGCCGTTTCGAAGTCTATAGGTAACGGACACGCACACACACAAAGTTCCATTTATAAATAAGTTTATATTTTCAATTTGGTTAATGGGATGAAATTGTTCTTAACAATATATTATTAATCTTGGGTGTGAAGATAAACTACATCCGACAGAGAGTCCTCTGATCAGGAGACTGGTGGTTTTGAGGATGCTAACACTTGTTAGAGTCCCAGTTATCGTCAAATAACAAATCACTAAACAAAAATTATAACACTAGAAAACTAGAAAAATAAAAATACATTATTTAGTAAAAATAAAGCAATGAATTTTCATAAAAAAAACGACTTAAGAGCAATACATTTGTATTATGAAATAACCAGCAATACATTTTTATAAAATTTAATTATCAAGTTATTGTAAAATTATCAACAATATGTTTTTTATAGCAAAGTGATCAGCAATGCATATTTTAAGAAACATTTCCAGCAATGCATTTTATGATAAAATGACCATATACATGTTTCTAGAAATAATCAACAATATTTTTTTAGATAAATGACAATACAGTACTTTCTTTCATAGCAAAATGACAATCAATTCAATTTATAGTCAAATAAAAGACATAGCATATACTGTCAAATAAAAAATTAATTAACAAGAAATCAATTTTACTATGATTAATCATATTTCTTGTAACGTGAAGCAAGTTTTCACACGCTGATTGTTTGGCACAGAGATGTAGCTAAGTGATTAAAATTTCATTCTGAAGCAATATCATTCTCTTGAATTAATTATAAAATTTTTACTGTTCGTATTTAGATTTCTGCATTTAATAAGCATATTTTGCTATAGAAAATCCTCCAAAACTGTTATAATCTAAATTTATTCCCTTTTCAGGAATGTTGGCTGATTACAGAAGATCAGGTTTCCTTGATATAAATCCAAGTTTTCGTTAAATAAGTTTTGTTTTAATTTTCCTTTTAATTTCAATTAAGATTAATACACTTCTAAACCTTAGCTGAGAATCATTCAACGGACTCAGAAATCAATATATATATATATATATATATATATATATATATATATATATATATGTGTGTGTGTGTGTGTGTGTGTGTGTGTGTGTGTGTGTGTGTGTGTGTGTGTGAAAAGTGTATGCATATAATTATAAATATCAATTTATACATATATGCAATTTGCTATATATATTATATTATTTATATATAATATATGCGTGGTACTTATTTGAAAGCGCTCAATATCAGTGATAGAGCTGACATATTCAGAGAGATAGGTGTGAGTTTATAATACTGTGTTTCACGCTCTTGCGATCGTCAGACAAACTGATTACTATTCGAATACACCAACCAAATGCGTATGTATGTGCGCAACAGCACACATATTCATATATATGCCGAGCCCCGCACGATTCGCATATATATCTTTATGCAAGCCCCAGTGGGCGAACGCGTGTGTGTGTGTCCCTGCGCGCGTCAATGAGTGTACAAATGTACACACACACACACACACACACACACACACACACACACACATATATATATATATATATATATATATATATATGTGGCTTCGTCGGTCAGGACGACAGATTTTCCCTCACTTCCACAAAAATACACGATTATACGCAACCCTATATATTACCAATTTTTTAAAAAATTAATCAGTTTGTCTGACGCACGCAAGAGCGAGAAACCCAGAGTTACAAACTCACACCTATCTATATGAATATTTATATGTATGTATGTATGTATGTATGTATGTATGTATGTATGTATATGTCAGATTAAATAAATTGCAAACATTGTGCCTGCTGATCTTGTTTATAAATGGAACTTTGTCTGTGTGTGTGTCTGTGTGTGTGTCTCTGTGTGTGTGCGTATTTGTTACCTATAGACTTCAAAACGGCCGAACCGATTTTCTTGAAAATTTACACAGTTGTACTATAAACGTCTGAGAATGTTCTTAGCTAGCAAAATTTGTGTCGAGGTACCCCCCGATAAACATCGAAAATCTATAATCGAAAAAATCTGGTTATAGAAGGAGTGGTGCCATTTTAATCAAATTTGATGCAGTCATAGACAAAGACATAAGAAACAATATTCAGAAGTTTCAAGGTTGCAGTTTTTACAATAGTGCAGAAAATCGATAATAATTACCGGGTCTGATCAAAATCAGTTTTTCAGCCCTTTTATTGTAGTTATTGCTTCGGGGTTTGGCTCTTAGTAGGTATAATTGTAGTTCTTAGTCTCAGCCATGATACCATTTACTCAAAGGACTTATTTAGCCTTCAAAATTCAGTTTACGATGAAACGAATTTGATATCGATATCAGGAAATCAAAATTTGACTTACATTCCTTCATTTTTCTTTCAGTCTACGGTTTCGCTTTAACTGGAAACAACTATTGCTTTTTAGTCTTTCGTGCCAACGTCCAAAGAGTCTGAGCTCCAGAACCATGGATTAGTTTTAAAGCTTTCATTACACCCGAGCAACGCCGGGCTTTACTGCAAGTTTTTAATAAAATCCGTTCATACTCACGGATAATTTTTCTCATATTATAATTGTAATCTGTCAGAAATAACGTTGACTGATGTTATTATACATTTTTCAATGTAGCCAAGTACTTACAATCTCTTTCCGAGATCATCTTCAGGAGTGCGGGTTATAGATGTTATAGTAATAATTAATAATAAATATCCATTGCTCTATTTTTATATTGAGCAATGTTTTAAATTAATGTTTTGAACGTTACTATTATTTTCTTCTTTTTAATTCATTTGGATATATATATATATATATATATATATATATATATATATATATATATATATATATATATCTTTCACCCACGAGAGACCTTTTCTGTCTCAAAAACAGATTATGAAATTATTCTAACCTCAAACTAAATGACTCTGGCAAATGTTTGCTGTTTTTTTTTCTACTTTTTTAAACTGTGAATAAAATTATTATTTAGATTATTATATGTGCTGGTAGTTACACATGTTTATAATGCATTCTCAATACATTTTTTTTATAAAGGATGACCCTCAAAAAACGGAAATTTTTGAAGTGTGTTTTGGCAGACATGAGCAAATGGCAGCATTGCGAGACTGTGGCCTCACGAAGTAAACACTCTGCTATTTCAGTAACCATGAATCAAATGAATTTCTAAGCAAGTTATGAATGTCAGATGAGACCCATTTTCATCTCACAGGTTACGTGAATAAGCAGAACTACCCTTATTGGACAGACACAAATCCTAATGACGTTCATTAGCGCCTTTTACACGCTGGTAAGATGAGAGTATAGTGTGCTGTTTCTTTATATGGGATCGTCGGATATCATGTTTTTGAAAATGAACAGGAGATCTCAATCACAGTCACTGTCTCAACAGCAGATTTCAAGAATGCATTCGTATAGATGAACGCCATCTACAAGACGTAATTTAAAAAAAAAATGAAAATTCCATCATTGTTTCTTAAATGGCATGTTTTAAGGTTTCAATTCTTCGTATTAAATAGTTTTCTTTCGTCTCTCTTTGTTTTATTGGATTGTTAAAAATTTCCTTTTTTTGAGGCCCGCCTGTATAACTGGTATAGACCTGTATATCGTAGTGACCAATAAACTATCAATTAATCATCCAAATTGAGTATGGATATATCCTGCATTTTCTTTGTTTAGTTTCGTAAAGATTTTTTATAGCATTCTTCTTCCTACAATTAAATTAAACTAACATTACAATAAAATTTTATAACATTATGTATGTATAAAAAAATGTTATATAGCATTATGAGATAACATGATATCATTTTATATATCAAAAACACTATTGGGAAAAATTTTGCTCGGCGTAGCGAGAATAACCACAAGTTTAGCATAAAAATTGCTATTCTGATCAAAGGAGAAATGAATTCACAACGACGAAAATGTCTAGAGAATGCTTTGATCGTAAGTAATCTACAGTAAATTTCCGTACTGATTCTTACAATATTTTACCATTACTGTTAGATCTTCTGTTATCACAGGGCGGGATACCCACTAACAAGATCGATGTAAGGAAAAAGAACAAGAACTCTAACTGAATTCGGTTCGTTATTTTTTTTTTTTTAAATTCCTAGTATCCCTCGTTTCTGCGCATGTGTAATCGAACAACGACAACAAATTTAGTCAGATGAAGTCTTGAACAACGAAACGCGTCACAGTTTATATAGGGTTTCGAATGTTTAGGAAAAATAACAGGCCTTAGAAAATTGAGTGATTCGGCAACGCAGTGGTTCAATGCAAAACCTACCTAGGTGCAGACTGCGGAAGTGACAATGTCCCAGTCATCTGCAAACTAAGGACAAAACTCCGGAGAAACCCAGCACAGCAGCGATGTAGCAAAAGTTGTATCACTTATAATAATAAACTGAATTTAGAAATTTTATTTTTTTTTAGTAAAGAAAATTTTATATTTATTTACACAATTATATCGACAAACATACTAACCATGTATAGTGTCTTGTAGTTTATTTATCTTCTTTCGGCTTTTGGTTCAATTTATTCCAGTAAACAAATTTTCCTTCACATGAAAGCAGTGTTAAGTCTACCACGAAGTTGCCTAACACCAGAACATTTAGAAAATAGTGTAAAACTCAAATTGACAAAATATGTTGCCGATATTTAGCAATTAGCTAAAACCATGCAAAGGCAAGTCTCCCATTAATTATACAAAATATCTTAAAAACGAACTTTTAAAAACATTTTCTTTTTATTAATGAGCTATACATTATATTTTATATATTTCTATATAAAATATATTGTAGAATAGATATATTGACTTTTACTTGTATATAATGATGTACGCTGTTGCCACACCTAATGATTTTAAAGCCCTAATTGGGCAAAAAATTAGTAAAATATTACCAACTCATGTCCTCAAGGTCAAAACGCGTCACAAAAAAAACGTTTTTTTTTTTTAATCATATCACCCCGAGCAAGGCGGTAACGCCACTGATATGCCGGGGGCTACGTAAGAGTGAAAAGATTAGAAGAGAGAAAGCCAGAAACCACATCCTAAACAGGGAACAGGGGGTGAGCCTCTACACCTGTTCAATTGACGTGGGTGGTGTGTGAACCGGGCGATAGTTTAGTCTATCTACTCCAATTGAAAAAAAGAAAAGAAAAGTGAAAAGATTGGAAAAGAGAAAACCGGAAACCATATCCTAAACAGGGAACAAGGGATGAGCCTCTACACCTGTTCAATAGACGTGGGTGGAGTGTGAACCGGGCGATAGCTTAGTCTATCTACTCCAATTGAAAAAAAAAAAAGAAAAGTGAAAAGATTGGTAAAGAGAAAACCGGAAACCACATCCCAAACAGGGAACAAGGGATGAGCCTCTTCACCTGTTCAATAGACATGGGTGGAGTGTGAACCGGGCGATAGTTTAGTCTATATGTGCGTTGTGGCGGAGTGGATATCGGCTCGGAACGACAAATCGGGGAACCGAGTTCGAATTCCAGTTGAATTCATTGCATTCACTTACGCGCAAATACCCTTGGGAAAGGTATTAATCCGTCTCTTCCCTCCAGTTATGGGTTAAATAGCAGGACAGATTGGGTTCTATAGCCTTGGTCGGCAACCAGTCTACCGCAGAAAGCAATGGCAACCTACTGCGGGATAATCTTCTGCCCAGTCAGTCATGTCTCTTTCGAGACATGATCGCCCAAGCGTGTATCGCGCATGGCACTTAACTGACTGACTGACTCCAATTGAAAATAAAAAAGAGAAGTGAAAAGATTGGTAAAGAGAAAACCGGAAACCACATCCTAAACACGGAACAAGGGATGAGCCTCTACATCTGTCCACTTTGCCATATATTTTCCTCACTACTGCATTATATACGTACAAAAAGCTCACGTAAATGTCATCAAAATCAAAATAGGTTTGTCTTTTTTTACTCAAATCTCCCTGATACTCGGCTGAAGTGCCATTCAAGAAAAAGAGATATTAAATGAGGCGTATGGTATGAAGGCAAAAGTAGTTTGAAAGATGTGACTATTATGAGAAGAAGGAAACAGATAACGTTTGACTATTGAAAGAAGAAGTTAGCATTGCTGTGTGAAGGAGAGCATCAACGCCGGATCTTGTTCTACAAAATAACAATTTTGTGAATTAAGCTGTATGAAATTGCCTCCTTAAAATTCGAATACAGGGTCAATGTGTGGATTCAAATCTTTGGAAGTCGTAAAGCGTGTCAAGGTTCTAAAAAGATAAGGCTCCATAACGAACATAAATATTTATACGTTTTTGAATTCTGTCAAAGTTGGTAGGTTAGCAATTTGAAACTTCATCGCAAACGTTGCAGTTCGTTGTGGTGCAGTGGCTATCAGCTTGGAACAAGAAATCTGTGAGTCGATTTCTTATTCGAGTTTCTTTCTATTAATGTGGCTTACATATTATTTTATATATTCCTATATTAAATAGAGAAATCGGAGAGCCGAGTACGAGCTTCAGTTAAATTCCTTGCATTCACTTTCGCGCAAATGACCCTGTGAAATGTGTTAATCCGTTGCTTTTCCCTCTAAATATGAGTTAAATAACAGGATAGATTGGCTTCTGTAGCCTTGATTGACAAGCAATCTTCCGCAGTAAAGAAATGGCAACCTACTGCGGAAAAAAATAAATTCTCCTTAGTCAGTTATATATTTCTCGAGACATGATCGCCCAAGCGTGTATCACGTATGGTACTTGATTGACTGAATGAATTTATAAAGTGTTAAAGGAAACTCAGACTTTCGAATATGGACTACAAGTGAATGAATCTATTACTAGCGGAACCCGTGGAATTTCCACGGAAGGATAATTATGATTTCCTCAAAAAAATTTACTTTGTCATACCACAAATGATAGTAACGTCTTCAAACATAAAAGTATTGGATAATAAAATAACGATAACAAAGAGTGCAATTTTATTAAAATATCTACAAAAATAATGTCCATAGAAATTGCTTTTATGCAAACTTATATTATATTAAGCGGCGTATGCACAGACCATAACCAAAATACTGTACGCTATTTTGTGAGAGATTTTGAAATAGAAAATGTTTTTTTATGACTGAAAAATCATGTCCCCTGTGTCCATTGTATACAGAAAAGACCAACTGAGTAATGGCCAAGGGTGTAGAGGCCAGAAATTTCGTTGTTATGTCGTGAGATACGACAATAAACCTACCTATTGTTAGTATAATGTACAGTACACACACACACACACACACACACACACACACACACACATGCACACACACGCACAATTACTACTACAACCACCAGGTTAAGCTTCTACTGCTTCGGTAATGCTATAGGCTCTCTCTTACTCTCTCACTCTTTAATACCCTTCCATTTGACAAAGGTGATAGAAAGGCTTAAGAGAGTAGCGTTTATAGATTATAAAAAGACAGAGGGGAAGGAAAAGCTCATATTGAGAGTAAGTGGCGTAACGGACGTAGGAACTAAGTAACTAAGGAAGGAATAAGCAGAATTATCATATGATGTGTTTGGACAGAGTCCATGGTTGTTATTTGGCTGTTGGGGAATTAGTTACGCCACATTAATGAAAGTCAGTCTAGTTTTTATCATATTTTCGTTTTATTTCATTTATTATTTTGAATTAATGTACTTGTATTGTCTTGTTTAAAACACTGGTCAATTACTTCAATTGGAAACACCATGTGCTGTAAGCTTGGATGAGCGGTTGGTATGATAAAAACTGTCTCGGAATTATTAGTCGGAGACCCGAGTTCCAGTTCAGTTTGTGTTCTTTATGCTTAAATAAATGTCGGAAATATATGAATTGTCTACTTCTCCTCGCATATATGGGTTAAATAGTAAGATATATCACTGGACTTTTATCATTAAAAATTCTTACAATCTATAAATTATTGCTGGCAAGATTTAATCTGCAAAGTGTTCACAATAATAAACGAATCCATCAACTCGAATATTTGATAGATTGGATGTGAAACCGGTAAATGTTTAGAAAAAAACTGAGATAAAGTGTGTACAGAAATAGCTTGAGAATTTTCCAATGATGCAATTCGGCACAGTGCATATTAACAGACAGAAAGGTGAGGTGAGTAAGGAGAATAGTAAGCCGGAATGAGGATTTAGAACACGCGAGAGAACAGTGCTCGAATTCCGTATGACGCGCGGAATGTTTTGACCTTTATTAACAGCGAACTGAGGAGAGCAATTCTAACGAAAAGCAAATAAAACATGTCCGAAGAAGAGACAAGTTCATGGAGTATTTTGTGACACGAAAGTGGGAACGTGATTCGATTGGCATTATTTATTTGTACGATGCTGGACATTTTCTTTGCCACATCACCGTTGATGTACGGTAAAACAATACGCCACCAGTCAAACATAATTTCGATAGACGAAAAGTACGTAATAAGTTTGATGCTTTGCATGTGACAAACAGGGCCACATTTCTTCATGTCATTACCTTTCTCTTTCCGTCTCTCTCTAATGCACATTTAATTAATCATAATATGAATATATATATATATAATGTTTAATTATTTAGTTTCTGGTCATGAGATTAGACCAGTGCACATTTGTATTGAAAGTGTTCAATACAGTTGTATTGTAGAACTTTTGAATATTTTCCATCTGTAAAGGAGTTCTTACGCAACCTAGGTTTCTATCTTGAGTGGTGTCTTCTGGCGATTTTCATCGCCTTAAGACACCACTTATGGTAGAAAACTAGGTCGCGTAATAACTCGTTTACAGATATATATATATATATATATATATATATATATATATATATATATATATATATCCAAGTGAATAAGGAACGAAGTAAATACTAACAACGTTTAAAACATTAATTTAAAACCGTGCTCAATATAAAAATAGAGTTATAAATATTAATTATAAATTATAGCTTAGAACAGGTACAAATTACCATCTTCTACAAAGTGTACATTTTGTATTGACATTGAAAAACAATGTCTCCTCAGGCACCTGATGAGATATTGCTGTTTCAATGTCGAAACAAAATGTACACTTTGTAGTAGATGGTAATTTGTACATTTGATAATTCATAATATATATATATATATATATATATATATATAGATAGATAGATAGATAGATAGATAGATAGATAGATAGATAGATAGATAGACAAACCCAGAGTGGAATGGAAAAAGTATATATATGCCCTCCCATCATTTACATGTATGAAGAAATATATAAATAAATTTCAATTTATAATAAAATGCAAAGAAGTATTTTAAATATTATTGCTCTTGACATCGCGGCTTCAGTCATTTTCCTAGCGAGTAACGTGGCTTCTATGAGCCTTTTCCATAAATATTTTCTAAGAATGTTTCCGCAGGGTTAGGGTTAGTTTTTCATAGTTTTAATATTTTATACTTAATCGGTGACAAAGTCTAATAATTTCGTATTTAAAACGCCTGGATGTAAACCTAAGGACTATGCTAAAGATTTCTTCCTTCACAACTTTTGCTTGTGGAACTCTCTTCTGGTTTCCTGCTAACCAATCAACGTTGGCTTGGGAGTATTTAAACTGTTTATCGTTCTTTTCTGTCCCGTTTGCTCCTCTTCTTTATTGATCTCTCTCCTTAATAACATTTTCTTTTCTCATTTTCTCTTACACTCAGCAACAACTTGTTACATAGTGACTTTATTTCCTTGCTTGGGTAAAATGATTTTTTAAAAAATAATTACGTACATATATGAATATACTTATACAAAATATGTTTTATAAATATGCAAAAAGATTTATACCTATGCAAAAGCGCTTGATAAAATATGTCTCAAAGAACTACTTGAACTGTAAGGTAAGCCTTGTTTATTTGGGAAATATATTAGAATTATCTAGAATCAATATGGGGAGCAAACTGATACATGTATATAGATTTAGAATAGTTTTGTTATTTTCGAATAGTCTAATATCATCCGTAGTTTGCAATGCTATATTCGTAGCATAAAGAGAGTTTTCTAGAATATGCGTTGTTTTCCTAATGGCTGTGGTGGGTAGTGGGAATGGGGTATTGATTTTAAAAAAGGAACGATGGATTAGAGAATCTGAATTGTGAAAAGTGGTATGGACAGAGAGGAATCGGGTAGAATGATGTTTTCAAAGGACTTTTATGGTTACAGTTCTTCAGGACGACCAAAAATAAAGTAACATAAAGAAACTAAAATAGAATGAAAATATAAAATATGCAGAAAGAAAAATTTCGAAAAAAAAAAAGCAAGATATTTCAGATCAAAATTTAATTATTTCCACTCAGTCAAGATGAAAGACAGAGAAAATACTGATTCAAGAGAAAATTATTCCCGATCATTCTTTCTTCGGAATTACTATTTTGGAAATGTTAAAAATATAAAAAAAAGAAATTACAATTTGATAAAGAATATAGGCGGTCAATAGCGATTCAACAATAAAGAATGAATTGATTTCAGAAATAAACAATTAAAAAAAAAACATAACAAAACAGTCAAACATATTGACTAGCAAATGATTCAAAACAATTTTAAATTTAATTTAAAATTAAACTAAAAATCAATGTTCAAAGAAATCCATTGTTTATTTTATTTTTTTAAGAAATCAGAATGAAAGAAATTAGTATGTTTCCACGTGAAAACGTGTTTAATTCTGGAGTACGAATCTTTATAGTGGAAATTCAAATCGTAGCATAAACTTCGCGGGTGTTGTAACGGCTATCACCGTGGAGAAGAGAAGCATTGTTCAAATTCTGGATTCACCGCTGAGTTTACTTTTGCACCAATGCTCTTGGAAAAGTCATGGATTCATTTTGTCTCCTACCAGCTATGAATAAAATAGCAGAGCAGATCAATGGTTACAGGACAGCGGACCTTGAAAAGTAGACCCTTGACAAATTTCCCCTGGACAATTGCCCCGATAGAACAAGTGGGAAGTTGCGTTCATAGGACAACAGCCCCCGGACAATGAAAATGCCATTCTTAAAAGTTTTGCTTTTACTTCAATAATAGAGGGAAATTGCTAAACGCTCTCTAGAGGTTTATGGGGTTACGAATGGTCCCTTGCCGCCAAAAATGACGGCAAAATATTTGAGAAAGTGACTCAATCCGATGTCGGTGTCGATCCCATTACAGATACTTTGTTGGATTTTTTAAAGGGCCCCTAGGTGGATAGCAGGAGCACACGACAAGATATGGCAGCAGTATTCACTTCACGGGTGGATGGTAGATTTGTATATGTGCAGGGTTGTTTCAGACGGAGAAAAACTTCCTAGACCTGCACAGAGAACCGAATTTTTTAGCAGCAGATTTAGTTATATAGTCATTTCACTTGATGTCTGCTGTGAGAGTTAAACTTAGGGGGCGCAGTGTTTTACTTTGTGTAAGATGAGCCTGATCCAGACTAATAGGGTTAGAAGCGATTGTCTGTGGTGGTTAATAGATAGCTTTCATTTTGGTAGCATTAAAATTCACGAACCATTTCTTACCCCAGTTCAAGAGAGGATTCTTATGAATTACTACAATATATATATATATATATATATATATATATATATATATATATATATAGTCATCCGCAGACAAATCTGTTTCGCTGTATCACAGCTCATCATCACAGACATCCTATAGCCTTTAGCCCAGGATTGAAACCCGACCGAATTGGCGTCATTCGGCGATTCTACCTCCGAGCTATGGGCGCTCGGTAGAAGGAGGCAGACTTTATTTCTGAAATCAATTCATTCTTTATTGTTGAATATATATATATATATATATATATATATATATATATATATATATATATATATATTACGGAGATTAACGAAACGTGGTTATAAACAACCGACAATTTGAAATGATTTGTTTGAACATTACTTTTGATCAATACTCATATTCCAGTTGAAATTGAACTCGGCTATTAGATTTCTCGTTCCGAGTCGATGTCCACAGAACCACAGTGCACATGATTATAAGGATATAAACATAGAAATATTATTATTTGGTGATACTTTTTATGCATTCATCATTGGATAATTCTTCTTATTGGATAACATATAAAACATGGAAATAAATCCGTAAAATAAGTTTAGTTCTGATGACTGCATCTATGTGAACCAGAAAGAAATGGTGAATAGTGTTATATCTTATAAATGTGTGTAATGACAACATAGCATCTGTAATAATAGTAATTTTAGTTGCATGATTATAAGTCAGTGCCATAGGTGATATACAATTAGACGATCATGTCTCTAAAGAGACATAAATGACTGGCCAGAAGATTTTTCTGCGGTAGTTTGCTCTTACTTTCTGCGGTAGACTGGTTGCAAGCCAAGGTTGTATAATTCAATCTTTCCAGCTATTTAACCCATAACTGGAGGGAAGAGACGGATTAAAAGCTTTCCCAAGGCTATTTGCACGTAAATGAATGCAACGAATTCAACTGGAATTCGAACTGGACTCTCTGATTTCTCGTACCGAGCCGATATCCACAGCACAGCAATGCACGTTATTATGGCGATATAAAAATAGAAATCTTATTATTGGATGATACTTCTTATGCATTCCTCATTGGATAATTCTTCTTATTGGATAACAGATAAAACATGAGAATATATCCGTAAATACTTTATTTGTATTTACCCCCAGCCAAGTTTGCTTTCTTTTAATTATTTCTTAATGAGAGAGGAACGATCGTCTTATGGGGCATATATAACATGTTAGGTTATCGAAATTTAGATGGAATCAGTTTCAGAGGGAGAAATTTTCAAATTTACAGATGTGGAAAAAAGACATTGAATAAACAATGAATTTCCCAAGAAGTCATAGCCGTTCAACTTTTGTGTGCTGTGTCTCTTCAGAATGTTTGAGATGATGGTTCTCTACAATTTTTTGTTTATTTCAATTCAAAGATAAACGACATTTAGAAAAAAAATGTTTAAAAGATCTTCCAGAGACGATATTTCTTTTAATATAATTTAAAAGAAGAGACTCGTGTGTACATGTAGGAAATGTAACCGTTGACCCGAACGAAAGGACAAAGAAAAAAGTTCATTAAACAACAGAAAATATTTTTCTTTAAATTTTTCAACAGTAAAATCTACAATAGATAAAACATTCAACTCGAAAATAAATAATGACCTATTTGTCTAAATGTTGTGAATCTTCGTCGCCAATTTCTTGTGGTGTTGTGGCTAAACTTCACCGCAAAATTGTTGTCACCGGTTTGGTCGGATGTATTACACGGAACACAAGAGGTAGGTTCAAAACAGTATATTATTTATTATTGTTTTATAACACGAAACAAGATATTCAAAGGGAGTGTTGATAATAAGTAACATAAAAATAAGTAAGTCAGAAGGTATTATTACGCTTCTTATTGCCGGACTAGTAGCTGTCGTTAACTGCTTCCGTTAACTGCTCCCGTTAAATGCTCCTGTTAAATGTCAACCGGAAGAACATGTAGGTAACCTGTTTAGTTGGAAGTAAGACACGAAACATAAAAGGTAGGTTAAAAACAGCGCATTAGTATAACAAGAAACAAGAAATTCAAAGGAAGTGTTAATAATAAGTAATATAGAATAAGTAAGTCCGAAGGTATTAGTACACTGCTGATTGCCGGACAAGCAGCTCTCGTTAATTGGTTCGGCTAACTGCTCCCGTTAACTGCTTCCGTTAACTGCAATCCGGAAGTCACGCAGGTTACTATATTTAACAAGAGGAAGAGTCTATTCCTCGTAGGAGGGTACCATAACACTATACTTCTGAGACGAGGTAATCTTTATAGTGTTTACAATGTTCGAGCTGATGTCGTTATCTTTATTACCATATTTAAAACGTTTCTAGCCTCGTACGCAACGGCTTTTTCAGGAGCTAGAAATTTTGAACTGAACTTTTTATATTGATCACTAGGGTACATAATTTTTATTCTACGTGCGATATCACTTCCGGATGTCATGTAGTTATCTCCCTTTAAGTCAATTCCCTAAGTTATTTATAGCAGCGATGAACAAATGTGTGAGATAAAACCGAAAGTGGAGTGTTGCTATGCTATATTAAGTGGAATTATTCAATCCTTGAATTCGAGCCAGAAAGATTCCAAAATTTTCGTTGGAGAAGGGTTATTTTTCATATTAGTCCCTTTCATTTTCGGGCTTACGGCCTATCATGTTGAATACACTAGTTTTGGCTCGATCACCGAAGTTAAGCAACGTTGAGACTAGTCAGTACTTAGATAGGTGACCGCTTGGGAATACCAAGGGCTGTAAGCGTTTAGTGACGGATGTGCGTTGTGGTGCAGTGGATATCGGCTCGGAAATTGAAATCGGTGAGCCGATTTCGAATTCCAGTTGAATACCTTGCATTTGACTTAAGCACTGGTACCCTTGGAAAAGGTATTAATCCATCCCTTCCCTCCAGTTATGGGTTAAATAACAGGGTAGGACTTGGGGACCCTGGCCTTAAAAACAAATCCCAATGAATCTTGATACTCGAAAAATAAAAAAAGTATTATTAGACACAAAACTTATATATAAAAACAACAATAAATTCCTGAAAGAAAAAGGTACTACCAGCAATAAATAAATAAATATTTATATATATAAATGACCCGCCGAGGTTGATATTCCATAAAAACAAAACAACCAACCAACAACCTTTTATTTTCACGTTGACGCAAAACATTACATGTCTATTTCTACTATATTGTTATTTCCATGACATATATCCAAATCAGCTTCATTCTTTCGTTATATGTATTCAGAAATTTACAACTAGGTCACTAGCTACATACATAGATGGGCATTTTAATATGTTGTAATTGTTAACAAACTTGTCGGGCTAGATTTCTAAAGAAGAAATAGTGAGTTCAAGCTTCACGGGGAGTCCCATATATTTGGTATTGTACCACAACTAAGTTGCATTTAGATATACGTATGCTATATACACGGATTCAGATTATATTTCAGTCAGTTTATGGTATAGAAACCTTAATCATGTTTCCAACTATTATTTAAGTGCCAACTATTAGTTAAGTGCCATACGTGATACACGCTTGGGCGATTATGTCTCGAAAGAGACATGACTGACTGGGCAGAAGATTTTCCCGCAGCAGGTTGCCATTGCATTCTGCAGTAGACTGGTTGCCGACCAAGGTTATAGAACCAAATCTGTCCTGTTATTTAACCCATAACTGGAGGGAATAGACCAAGGGTATTTGCGCGTCAGTTAATGCAAGGAATTCAACTAGAATTCGAACTCGGCTCTCCGATTTCTCGTTCCAAGCCGATATCCACTGCTCTACAATGCACATCCGTCAGTCAACACACACACACACACACACACACACACACACACACACACACAACAAAAAAAAAGCCCTGAAAAATTTGTCAGTCCACCTACTTTTGCTACGGTGCTGGGTTAAAGAGGAAGGCTTGTATAACTAAATTATACTTATCTCCTAAAAGTTCTAACAATCTAAAAATATTTTCTAGTTATAAATAACGCGCAAAAGTTTGGTTTGCTTAATGACGAACCCTGGGTATGACGATAAACTGCATCCGGCAGCAAGGGCTTTGTTTGGGAGATTTCCAAGAGCGTGAAACCAACTCTTAATTGCTTTTCTTCCCAGGTCTACCTAAACCTGGGGTGGTAGAACCTGTTAGGGTTCCAACTATGGGCAAATAGTTACCCCCCACCAAAAAATAGGTTCGAAACACAATGAAAGTATGAAAATAGATTTTTATAGTAAAAATTCCAGCAATACTTTTAGGGGAAGAAAATGTTACCAGAAATACATTAAAAAAAAATATTACCAGCATAAACCTTTTTTGAAAAAAAAATACACATTACTCTTTTTAAAGGAAAAAATCTCTCAACAAAAGACCTCTTTAAAAAAATACATCAAATAAACCCGTTTTACTAACTGATTTCCTACAAAGAATATATTCTCTTTATACAACGCTATCCTAAAAATCTTGTTGGCATCAAATAACCATTTGAGGTTGATAAGCCGTAAAACAAAATAAACCAAACCGAACCAAACTTAATGCCGAATATGAATCCCATATGATCAAAATCACTGTAAATTGATAGGCAAATATGCATACATTCTATTTCAAAATGAGTTAAAAAGATATTGATAAAGTTGCATTAGTAATTGAATACATAGTGTCGGTTGATATGAAAGTGAAAAAGCTAGATGAACGATTGGTTAACATACAGGTTGGTTTAAAAATACGTGATCAGTTAGTGGAATAGGTTTCTGTATCGGGTATTTTTGCTGGGATATTGAGAATACGCGTTTAACATTAGAGCAAGAACTAAATTAGCCTAGTGTCACTGTTCGGGGTGGTTTTTCAAGTCCTGGTGATATAGGACTCATATTATTTATATGGAAATATCACATTCTAATGAATCCAGTTGTTCCACAATTAAACAACAGCCTAATTCACATTACCTTTATTTCCGACAAAATAGGGCTCCTCAATATTATTCAAGATCAGGACTGAGAAATGGATTTGCCGATGAGGTTCAATTGATTGGCCAGCACGTTCACCTGACTTGACCCCTATAAATTTCTCCCTTTGGGGAGTACTCAAGGAGACAGTTTATAGTTGGAAAAACAAGAAGTGTTGGAAATTTGAAAAATTACGTAGGAGATGCATTTCAGGAAATTATTACACGAAGAGAATTGTGCAAAAGATTTTTTTTTTATTAAATCGTGAAAAGTAGACCTCAAAGCTGTTCAAATAGTGATGGACAGCAGTTTTTAGCACATGCGTTGATAAAATTTTAGCGCTATTGAAGACAAGAAAAATAATTCTCAATGTAATAATTGCATTAATAAAAAAATGTATATGAAATCTCAAAATAAATATTATCATTTACGGTCTACCAACTCAGAGACAACCTGTTGTTTATGTTAGAGTCAGTCAGTTATGTGCCATACGTGATACACGCTTTTGGCGATCATGTCTCTAAAGAGACATGACTGACTGGGCGGACGATTATCCCGCAGTAGGTTGCCATTGCTTTCTGCGGTAGACTGGTTGCCAACCAAGGCTATGGAACCAAATCTCTCCTGTTATTTAACCAAAAACTAACTGGAGGGAAGAGACGGATTAATAATTTTCCTAAGGGTATTTGTGCGTAAGTGAATGCAAGAACTCGGCAACCTAATTTGTCAGTCCACGTCGATATCCACTGCACCATAACGCACAGTAGAGTTGAAAAATTAGATATATGACTGGTTTAAAATAGGGTTAAAAGGGTACATATGTGGGGTTTACACTAAAAGTTGAATTATTCCAATTTATACTAGGATAACAAAAGGTGTCACTTGTCATGCTTTTTACCCTAATGTATTAGGGTAAAAAGATTTCGCAATACAGTTAAGATGGTAGACTGATGTCTCGTTTTCACTGGAATAAAGTATAGAGTTCAGTAAGTGTTGTGACTTCGTTACCAAGTTGTTGTGGTCCGCTAAGGCCAGAAATAAAGACACAAAAAACGGAATAGTGTTAAACAAATATATTACAAAGACAGTAGTACAAACATATACCAATGACCGATTAGCGTGACGACTAGTCTAGCAGTCAGGGTTATGTGCCACTCTTAATCTTACTCTGCTTCTACAGAACAGAACTTCTACTGATATATATTTTGGACGATTTCATGTGTCATATTGGTAAGTCCCCATAACAGTACGGCTTTTCAGTCAGTTAAATGCCTAATGTGATACACGCTTTGAGCGATCATGACTTAAAAGAGACAGAACTGACTGGGCAGAAGATTATCTTGTAGTAGGTTGCCATCGATTTCTGCGGTAAACTGGTTGCCAGCCAAGGCTATAGAACCCAATCTGTCATATTATTTAACCGATAACTGTAAGGAAAATACGGATTAATACCTTTCGCAAGGGTATTTGCACAAAAGTGAATGCAGCGAATTCAACTGAAATTCGAACTCGACTCGCCAATTTCTCATTCCGAGCCGATATCCACCGCACCACAATGCGCATCGCAGGGGGTTTACTGGAATCAAAAATTTATACATCTATCAGTGTTATATCTGTGTCTAAAAGCATGCACCTAGAAGTATGCTGTTCGAGAGAATTTACTACTTTGTCTTGTAAACCCTGCTGACAGGCAAGGCAAGACGGGTATGTCTTTCCCAACTCGAAGAAATACACAGCCCATTGTTATCTTTATGTGCCATATTAAGGTAACCTTAGAGCATTATATCTAAAAATTGCGTCTTTATCAGGTGAGCCACATCACGAAAACGTATTCTATTTTCGTCTTTTAAGTTTTAGAGAACTAATTTATTTAAAACAAGTCGTCTGGATTAAAAATAAAATAATCTTGCATAAATGAAGCAATCTTAATGGGGACGCTTGTTTTGAGAATTTCCACATGACTGCTATACGATGATCTGTGATAAAATTAAATCCAAATTTAATTGGGCAAAAATTTCCAGTTTCCCGGGAAAGCACAAAAAATGTGAAGACAAACCAGAGAGTAAAGATGGAAAAGATTGAGATTAAATTAATGAAGAAATTCAGGTGACCAGTTGTAGTTTTATTATTATAACTGGGATGTGCGTTGGGAGGGCATTGAATATCGGCTCGGTCCGTGAAATCGTTTAGTCGAGTTCGAATCTGAGTTGAATTCTTTGCTTTCCTTTACGCGCATATACGCTTGGGAAATGTATTAACCAGTCTTTCTCCATCTCGATATGGGTTAATTGCGGGACAGATTCGGTTCTATATACTTGCTTGGCCACCAGTCCCCTACAGAAAGTAATGAAAACAATGGGGGAAAATATTCTGACCAGTGTGATCGATACCGACTTAGCAGACCCGCTGCAGTCTCTCTCTCACCGAGGCGACGTGGCTTCTCTGTGTCTCTTCTATAAATACTTTCACGGCTTCTGCTCTGATGAACTTAGATTACTGGTGCCCCCTAGGTTCGAATTTGCACGAGATACTAGATTAGCAAATAGATCCCACCCTTTTACAGCGAAACCGATAAAATGCAACCGCAACTTCTACTCCAACAGTTTCTTTTCTCGCACTTCCCGACTGTGGAATTCCCTTTCACAAGACTGCTTCCCCAACGGCTACAATCTCCAGGAGTTTGAATGTAAGGTCAATAGACACCTAACAAACTAACTCGCATCCATTCTTTCAAACACTCTTCCCACCCACCCAACTATCTATCACCTCCCCTTCTGACATTTCCTATATCTAACCACTCTTTCTATTTACCTTCCCCCATGTAGCCCCAAGCGCAATAGTGGCAGTAGAATGCCTTGCTTGGGGTGAAATGATGAAAAAAAAAAAAACAGTCATATCTCTTCAAGACCTGATCGACTATGCGTCTATCACGTAGAGCACTTGACTGATCCTGGTGATTAGCATAAAAGATCCCCCCCAAAAAATAAAACAAATATAATCAGATATGATCAGTTAATGTGAAAATAAATTATAGGAAACTAATCGACTCCTAAGAGGTTGCTTCCCCGATTACTACATTCTTAACTTGTTCAAGTTCCGCATATATCCCCATAATTTGTAACACACAACCTCGAGTGAATCTTGCGCCGACATTTATCACAAAACTATGGAACATCAAAGAAGACTTAGGTTCAGTGGTCATCAATGCGGCTATTTCCGCTTCGTTTGCGCAGAGCCGTTCTTTAGGCATACGTTTGAAGTAGTCACTTTGAAGAAACTGGTTAACTAAACACCAGTGTACTTAGCCACTAATGAGACAAGGACAGTGTGCCTCTTCATTGCTGGAGTTAGATAGGCATGTGCCCTGCTAGTATATTCGATACGTCTACAAGAAAAGCGACAATGTTTAAATCGATGGCAGACCTGAAGGAGACTACAACCACCTTTAAATTTGTTGTACATCATTTTTTTTTTAAATTTTCAGTGAAATCTTATCGATTAAACCCTAAACTTTCCGAATTACAAAAAAAAAAAAAAAAAATTTGGAAAAATTTCAACTTTTAAACAATTTTAGGGTGGGGAGCTCAGTTTTCATACAACGTTATCGTAAATCGATCCTCCATTTTGGAACCACTCGCCGGTACGACATTAGCACCACCTTTAAATTGGTTGATTATCAATTTTTTTTTTACTTTTTAAGTGGAATCTTATCGATTAAACCCTAAACTTTCCGACTGACAAAAAAAGTGGGCTGCTCAGTTTTTCATACAACCTTATAGTAAATAGATCCTGTGCAATTAACCTTTTTCGCTTGCGCATATTCAACAACTGAATCCTTTGCCAAATTTTTGAATAAAGTCATTCTTGGAGTTTCCTAGGAAGATGCCATCGTAAAAACTGAAGAAAAATTGAAAAAGACAAAACAAGAGCAACAACTCATCCCCAAAAACCCAAAAACAAAGCGACCCCAACGTGAGTGGTTCCAAAATGGAGGATCAATTTACTATAACGCTGTATGAGAAACTGAGCCCTGCTAAAATTGTTTAAATATAGAATTTTTTTCAAATTGTTTTTGATAATCGGAAACTTTATAAAATAACTGATAAGACTGCCCTGGAAAAAGTTAAAAAAAAAAGATGAAAAAATACAAATTTAAATTTCCTTTCAGGTCCGCTAAATCGATTTTTAAAATCCGTCCTATTTTAAAATATGCTACCTTAAAACGCTAAATACTCCCAAGAAATAGACTTCATTTTACTACTATATACCTAGGGGAGTCAAATTATTCTTCACTCAGAATTCTTCCTCAATTATATTAGTTTGCAGCACAGATTCCCCAAGGGATGCTTTCTAGGTACTACAACTTTAGCATCTTCAAGAGTCAGCCGTTGTCTATTCCGACATATTCTCCTAATCTGGACATCTAACTTTCTCCTCTTACATCCATATAAGAAATTTATTCAGTAAATCTCTGCCTTCTATTAGCTTTTGAATGATATATTAAGAGCATTTCTTTATAATCGTGTCGCCCCAAGCAAGGCATTTTATTGCCACTGTTGTGCCAGAGGTTACATAGGAGGAATGTTATGAGAAGGAGTGAGAGGTTGCAGGGGATGTCAGGTAGAGAGTAGGAGAAGGAAAAGAATACTGATGTGAGTGGGGTGGACGGAGAAAAAAGCATGAGACAGAGAGCATGTAAGTTAGTGAGACAGGAGATGACTATTGACTTTACATTTAAATTTTTGGCGATTATAGCTGTCAGGAAAGCAAGTATGCGGGAGGGAATTTCACGGGCGGGAAGTGTGAGAAAAGAAACTGATAAAGTAGAGTTTGCGTTTACAATTTAATGATTTCACAGTAAATGGCGGGTACCTAGTTGCTAATCTTGCTGCTCGAGGAAATTTATATATAAGGGGTACTAGTGAGCTAAGTTCATCGGAGCAGAAGCCGTGAACGTATTTGTAGAAGAGACAGAGTGATGCCACACTGCGTCGGTGAGAAAGCGATAGTATCCTAGCTACCAAGTCGTGATCGATCACATTACAGATTCACCGTTGGATTTGGTCGAGGACACCTAGGTGGATAGCAGGAGCACCCGACTAGATATGGCAGCAATATTCAATGCACAGGCGGATGGTAGATTTGTATATGTGCAGGATTGTTTCGGACGGGAAAAACATCCTAGACCTACACAGAGAACCGACTTTCTTAGCAACAGATTTAGCTAGGGATTCTATATAATTATTCCACTTGAGGTCTGATGTGAGAGTTAATCTGAGGAGACACAGTGTTTTACTTTCAGGGAGAGAAGCCTGATCCATGTTAATGGGCGGGAGAAACGATTGTCTGTGGTGGTTATTAGATAGCAGTTTCGTTTTGGAAGCATTAAAATTTACCAGCCATTTCTTACCCCAGTCCACCATGGATTGGAGGTCATTTTCCAGCTCGGCAGTGAGGTTTGCTTTGTCAGCCTCGGCAGATTTTTAATCGAGACGAGAGTAAACAGTAGTGTCGTCAGCATATATACCCACTTGGGATCTTATTACTTAAGGGAGATCATTAATATAGATAAGGAAAAGCGTAGGACCTAGAATAGAGACTTGAGGAACACCCGCATTCATGTGATATTATTAGGAGGCTTGTCCGTTCAATACTACCCTCATTGTACAGTTTGAATAAAAGGACTGGATTAGGTCTAACAATTGTCCAGTTACCCCATAGCCCTGCAGCTTGCATAGAATACCTGCATGCCAGAATCTGTCAAACGCTTTGGCGACGTCAAGAGTAACAGTTCGGGCTTCGCCGTTTTTGTCGAAGGCCTGGTGATGGTTATGAGCATATCAGCAGTAGACCTGGTGAAGCGGAAGCCATACTGTTTGGCAGAGAAGAGTCTGTGGGCTTTGAGATGTTGTACCACATCGGCGTTGATGATAGCTTCGAACACTTTGCCAAAAATGAGTAGGATGCTGATAGGGCAATAATTAGCGAAATCAGGAAGATTTCCAGCAGGCAGGAAAGCAGGAAGCAGAAAGGCGCTAGTTATACAGTTTAGAGTTTAGAGTTTACAGAGAACAGAGGAGAGTTCAGGAGCACGTTTCTTTATGACAATGATGGGTATTCCGTCGCCACCGCTCGCCTTATGGGGATCAAGTTTAGAAATTATTTTGGAGACTACCGAGGGAGTAATGAGTACGTCAGTTAGTTGGGCCTGGATTCGGAGAAAGTCACAGATACTCCAGACGGGGCCAGTGTCGAGTTACTGGAGAATCTGCGAGTGAAGAACTCAGCCATGTCTGTTGAAAAAGTTAAGACCTCAAATTTGTTGATTAGAGGTGGGAATTGAGGGCTTAGTGCTGTTTAGCATATATATATTAATCAATTCACCCCAAGCAAGGCGATAGTGTCACTAAGCTGCATTGTTCTATATAGAGTGAAGAGAATGAAAAAAAAAAGCTTAAAATGAACTGGAAATTCAATTCTAGACAGGAAATCAGGGGTAAAGGTCTATTCCTCTTCAAAAAGAGTGTAAACCGGTCTATAGGTGAACTTACCACCTCCTTGTTATCGAAAAAATACGCGTTTTGCAATATCAGTTATCTAAGGTCTTTTTAATTTGAAAGCAGCTAAACTTGTCGCAAAAATGTATTTGAAACATTTATTTTCGAGAGATGGGTATCACAAAGTAAAGTCAACTTCAAATTAAAAAGCAAGAGATTAAGAATGCGAAGAATAACGGAATGAAGGTAAATTGCATTTTTCAAGCAGGATGACAACTTAAAGAAAATTGTTATTTATAAAACTTAGCATCTCGCGGAAAGGGCTACAGAAAGACGAAACAGGCCTCGGATAACGCATAGGGAAGACACCGGTTCGTCTGTGCAATTGCAATCTAAAATACTCAGTAGGAAGTTTGGGTCACTATGTCGGGCTGGGAAGTTTTTCCGACGGAATCTTGCTCTTATACCAATAAACCATCCGACCGTGCATAGAACACTATTGCCATATCTGGTCAGACTCCACTGCCGTTCGTCTCAGTGTTATCGAGAGGTTCCAAAGGAGAATCAGCAATGTGATTGGCCCCCACCTGGCAGCTCGACTCCAGCCACTTCCTCATTGACGCAATATGGCTTCCCTCTCAGTCAGTCAGTTAAGTGCCATTGCTTGGGCGATCATGTCTCGAAAGAGACATTACTGACTGGGCAGAAGATTATCCCGCAGTAGGTTGCCATTACTTTCTGCGGTAGACTGGTTGCCAACCAAGGCTATAGAACCCAATCTGTCCTATTATTTAACCCATAACTGGAGGGAAGAGACGGATTAATACCTTTCCCAAGGGTATTTGCGCGTAAGTGAATGCAATGAATTCAACTGGAATTCGAACTCGGTTCCCCGATTTCTCGTTCCGAGCTGATATCCACTGCGCCACAGTGCACATCCTCTATCTCGGCTTCCCTCTATCTCTTCTATAAATATTTTCATGACTTCCGCTCTGACGAACTTAGGTCACTGGTGCCCCTGCAGAAGAATTTACTCGGGCAGCTAAACTGGCAAAAAGGTCACACCCTTTTAAAGTTACATTAACCAAATGCAGGCGAAAATTCTACTTCAGCAATTTCTTCCATATAATTGCTTTTCTAACAGCTACAACTTCCAGGAATTTAAATGCAAAATCAATTCCCGTCTCTTATCCACTTGACTCCAGTCCTTTCTCCATCATCCCGTGTATCTTGTTCTTTTCCTTTCTCTCTACTTTCGAACACTCTTCACTCCTGTGTTCACATCTTTCTCTTGCTCTTTCACTTTCACTCCCTGTAGCGTCTTTATCTTTCTCTCCATTCTCCGACTGCCTAAAATTTTAACTCTCTTGTGTATCCCCCGCCACCCCCTGCACGTCAGTGGCGGTTCTCCTTGGTTGGGGTAAAATTATTTAAAAAAATCTCAACGTCACTTGACGGTAGCTGTAGTTTAAAACCCAAGTATAAAATCTGGTTTTTAGATTTTTTTTTCCTTCGTGGGTATGGATAAGTCCAGTGGGTAATTTCTAAGTCGTTTGACTAAAAAAAAAACTCCAGCCTGTCAACGAATCTGGTGGTGTTTGGCAAGAGTTGAAACGCAACAGTAGGTCTAATGAAAAAATCTAATACGTAATCATCATCATATCATCATCATTCCCATCATCATCATCATCATCGCTACTTCCAAATCTTTCTCCTTTTGTCCATATATGAATCTTATTCAGTAAGCCTTGCCTTCTATTGGCTATCAAGCGTTGTATTGCGTGAAAAATATATTTAACCCTCTACCTCGATTAAATTATTATGATTACATTATTGGAAAAATGAAAAGAAATTAATGCGTCCATTTGGTTCATCGTTTATTATCACTCTGGGCTACGCGTCTGACTCGTGTCTCACCACGCCGGTTTGTGGTTACCGATATCTTCGAAACTGATTTTTTTTCAAATTTGCCCGATTGTCACAAAACAGCCTGCTTCGCCTCCGATCACGGCGGCGCGTTGTCGGCTACTGCATGTTGGTTTTGCCAATCAGCCTGCCTGCCTGTACGCCTGACTGCCTGCCACAAGCATAATTGGAAAGGAACTGAATAAATGAGATTAAGGTATCAAATTAAATTTTTTCAAACAAGTAAAATGCACACAGATTCAGAGGTGAAAGCTGAAATTTTGGAGAGTGTGATGTTCCCTGATCTCCAGTAATAGCCACGACTACCAAAGCTGAAAAATAGATGGAAACTAGAAAGGATCGGATGATACAATTAATCAAACATCATAAAAACAGAAAGAAAAATATTCAATAATGAAAGAAGACAATAAATACAAACAAGATTTACATTTAATAAATTCTGCAGAAAACCAAAACCGAACCTAAGAAACGAATGCTGAGGCGAAAACTATGAAATATAAAAAAGAAAGCCAAGGATAAAGCTTTTGAACAGCTGAAACAATGCGAGCAAGACAAACTTCTGTATGGCCAATTTCCAGAACACAATAATAAACCCGATATTGATAAAGTTAATACTCATCGATGGTTACGAGCATCTTGATTAAAGGCTAAAATTGAAGGAATTATTCTTGACGAGCAAGACTAGAGCTTTTTCAGTATGAATTTCCAGACACATATCATAAATAATAATATAGATCAAAATGCAGGTTCTGTGACAAATACCAGGAATCATTAAACCATCTAATCTAATAATGTTCCGTACTTGCGCCAAATAAATATAAAAATGGTCACGATAGCGTGGGGCAATGTTTACACTGGACAATGTGCGAACAGTTTGGAAAATATGTAAATAAACATTAGTATGAATATCTTCCAGCATTCCTTACAGAAATAGATATCATAATTCCATGCAAGTACGCCGTCTACACATGGAAAAATTGAAGCAAATAGGCCGGACATTACTTTCAAAAACTAAGAAGAAAAATATTGCCTAATTATTGATATGGCTTGTCCAGTGGGTTGTAACATAGCACCCAACAATTTTGAAAAACAATCGTTGTATAAAGATCTGGAAATTGAAATGGAAAAGCATGTGGAAATTGAAAATAAATATAGGACCAGAGATAGAAGGTTCTCTTGGAAGTATACAAAAAAGTAATAAAACATGATATTGGACGAATATTTGGAAATCCCAGCTTAAGAGATATAGCAAAAGGTGTCTTGATAATACGGGGTGTCACAAAAAATTGTACTCAAACTTTGAATGACGAGAAACCTTTTATTTATTGACATAGAGTGAAATGGAATAACTTCGAAAACAAGAAAAATGTAATTGAAGAATCATGTCCGAAAATGTTCAAATTGATGACCATTATTGTCCAGACGCTTCATGATGCGATAGACGCTATCTTTTGAGATGTGTGTTTCCCGACCAGTTTGTCGAAGTGATTTCTGTGATGATCGAAGGAGTTTTTCCTGCAACTATTCTTCTTTTCCAGGGCTCGTGGATGTCCCTGGTCGTCCAGAACGTTTCTTGTTGACGTTCTGGACGGTTCCATCTGCATCAAATTTGTCTCTGATGCGAGCAATGGTCCGGTGTTGCGAATTCCCCTCTGAATCGTCTTTGCACTTCAATGGCGTTTTCGGTCTTCCAGTAATATTTCAGGACACATTTCATCTCTTCCAAACTAAGTTGTTTTCCTGTCATGCTGTGATTAATTAATTACAGGTGCATAAAAATCAAAAAAAGCATGTGAGAGACAGTTAAAATGTGAGTAGATTTTTTAGACACCCTGTATATAAGTACGTAAATAGGTAACTTTTACGGGAAAGAAACTGGTATGAACATCACCATTTACAAAGAAAGGGTCTGTATCGATTTCATGGGATTTAAAAAAACAAAGACAGAATAACCAAAGCTAATTCCTCAGACATCGTGATCAAAACCACAAAACTTGAATGTCCTTCAATATTTATATGACAGCCATTGCAGGTTTTATTGGCTCTTTGAAGATCTTAAAAACACTATCAAATTATAAGGATCATTAAGTGCAAATCTAAAAAATGTGGAGCATGAGGACATCTCTATGTTCCATTGTAGTTGGAGCCCTCGGATTGATTAGAAACAGTTTCTCTGGACTCACTGAAATAATTCCTGGTAAAGTCTGTCAGTTAAGTGCCATACGTGATATATGTTTTGAGCGATCATGTCGCGAGAGAAACATGACTGACTGGGCAGAAGATTATCACGCAGTAGGTTGCCATTGCTTTCTGCGGCAGACTAGTTGCCAGCCAAGTCTATAAAACCCAAGCCGGAAGTAGGAACATCAGACGTTATGAAAAACACGCGCACCGTGCCCGGCCATCAGTTATAAGCCGGACAGCTGTGAAAAGGATGGAAGTGTCTAGAGATCTCGTTCAGGGCTGATTGCTTTACGATGTCAAAGTGAACGTATCAGCAGCTGCAGCAAGTTACCGCATATGTCAAGTGTTTGCGGATAGTGCTGTGGATGAACGTACTGCAAGGCGTTGGTTTCTAAAAGTCAAGTCAGGAGATTTTTCTCTCCATGATTAGCTTCGCAGTGGACGACCACATGTCTTCAATGACACAGTCCTGAAGGCTTTCATTCAAGAGGACAGTAGTCTAACATATGGTGAACTTGCAAGACAGCCCAACGTTTCCGATGAAACAGTTAGACTTCACCTGCACTGCCTAGGTAAGACGTATAAACTGAGCAAATGGGTTCCGCAAACGCTGTTGGAAGTCCACAATGGACAACGTGTGTCACCCTTCGTATCGCTGCTTTTGCATCCTTATTCAATCGAGTGCTTACCAGTGATGAAAAGTGGGTCCTGTACGAAATTCCAACCGTTCCAGACATTGGTTGTTTCAGAGGATGATGTCCCTCACACCGCAAGACCGCCTATACACTCACGTAAGATTATGGTTTGTGTCTGATGGACAGGTCGTCAAGAGGTTCATTATGAACTGCTACCAACAGGCCAAACGGTCACTGTAGGCCTATACTAGCAGCAATTGAAACATGTGCAACAGGCATTGCGCCAGAAGGGGCCACACTGGTGAATCGCAAAGGTGTGCTTTTCCTCCATGACAACGCCAGGCCGCATGTCGCGCGAGTAGTCAGGGATACCATACAACAACTTGGGTGAGAGACTTTGTGCCATCCACCTTTTTCACCTGACCTTGCGCCATCCGATTGCCACCTCTCCCACCTTCTGGATAATGATCTTCGTGGGAAATCCTTCACCAATAAAGCAGACTTGCGCAAAGCCCCAACGGATTTTTTGCGTCCAAACCCTCCGAGTTCTATCGCAAAGCTTTGAACAGTTGAAGACACGTTGGCAGAAGATGCTAGACGCCGATGGCGATTACTTCGAAGACTAAATATGTTACACATACTGTGAAGCGTTTTCTTTTTTTCCTTTAAAAACAGATAGAACATTTTTGGTTACATTGTATATGTGAACTTATGTTTTTATTATATTTCTTTTACAAAAATCATCAATGAAAAATGTGAAGAAAGTATTTCTGAACTTAGGTTTCTGGTTGGAAATGTGTATACACTATTAATAAATTAAACAATAATAATAATAATAATAATAATAATTATAATAATAATAATAATAACACCCGTGATAGTAGGTACGCCTGCAATGATAAAAAGAGACAAAACAACTCATTGAAGATATCCCTGGGGACCCCAGCTTAAGAGATATACAATAATTGTCTAGATAAGTTTAGCCAACACACTAAGAAGAACTTTGTCAATATAACTCTAGTGATGTTAAGGGTGATAGAAAAAAACATGAAATGTAGACATAACAACACACCACGACCTGCCTTAGATTTTTCCGCAGACTTGGTAGTTGGTGTGATCATAGCAGAAACTGAATTATGATAATAATAATAATAATAATAATAATAATAATAATAATAATAATAATAATAATGAGTGAGTGCACTTGGAATAATAAAAAATGGAACAAAACGACATATTGAAAGAATCTCTGGAAACCCCAGCTTAAGTGATATACAAAAAATTGTCTTGTTACGTACAGCACACACAGGAGCACTTTCTTTATGTAACGCTAGGAATGTTATTGTAGATAGGAGAAAACAGGGAATAGCGCCATTACAACACAACACAACCTGCCTTAGGTCTTCCTGCTGACGTGGTAGGTAGTGCGACCATAGCAGAAATCGAAATATGATGAAAAATGATATAATAATAATAATAATAATCCAACCCTGTCGTCTACGCGGAGAACATTCGGAGACAATTGACAACATAAAATCCAAGTGTGGCCGAATGGGTCAAATGGACTACTTGCAAAGATATGATAGTGTTACTTAGTACAAACACCGATCATTATGTCTCACAGTCAACCCATTTCTAAAGAGAATGGGTTGAACCGTGGGTCACCACAAATTATTTAGAATAAAGGAGTTGCCGTCGTTCAGGGGTAAAGGGAAATCCAAGCAAAACGAACACACCGTCAGTCAGTTTAAGTGCCATACGTGATACACGCTTCGGCGATCATGTCTCGAAAGAGACATGACTGACTGGGCAGAAGATTATCCCACAGTAGGTTGCCATTGCTTTCTGCGGTAGACTGGTTGCCGACCAAGGCTATAGAACCCAATCTGTCGTGTTATTTAACCCATAACTGGAAGGAAGAGACGGATTAATACCTTTCCCAAGGGTATTTGCGCGTAAGTGAATGCAATGAATTTAGCTGGAATTCGAACTCGGCTCCGCGATTTCTCGTTCCGAGCAGATATCCACTGCACCACGACGCACCGTAGGAAACCAAAAAATCACAACTTTGAAAACATTTGAGAAGTTGAGTAAATTAAATATCAATAATAACTAATACGTTCCACCGAACCCTTTTATTTCAATCACTGGGATATTATTGAGGATTCCGGGTTAGGAACTGCATAAAATAATAAACAACAAAACAGATATGGAGATAGAAAAGTAGTCTCTATTGAACGTAATATACAAACTTGAACGCAGGTTAGTAAATCCAGGAATACTATTAGTAAGAAATTAATATATAGAAGTTTGAAGTGAAGTCGTTGGAAAGAGTATATCCGTGTATATTATTCTAGCTGATTGGAGCTCAGAGCTAGTCTAACTTCTGATGCAGTAGTTTGGGGGTAAGTTCGGTATTTCTCGGTAACTTACGTATCAGTTCCGGTATTCTCCGATAACTGGCACTGATCTCTACGAATACTCTCCACTCTATGGCAGCATTATTTACTCTTCTCCCCCACTTAAGAGAGATGTGACACAAGGTCTTTTTTAATGTGGCGACCCTGAGCGCGACCGCCCAGGTACTGGTCAAATATTACCTATCCACCGCAGTGGATAGGTTCAGAACTGGTCTGAACTGGTCTTATTTTGGTCATTTCGCTCCCCAGCTAAAAGGCCGGTGGCAGCTCTCGTATCTCACAATGACGGAAGTATATGTATACTCAAGTAGACTCCATTATCATATACAAAGTGGAGATCCCACAAATATATCATTCTTATTCCATGTGTGATGGCACTTCCGGATGCCATATAATTATTTCCCTTTAACTCAGCTCTCTAAGTTTCTTGTTCATCACTGCTGTATCCAGATATTGACCTCACAACTGTTCGATTAATTACCTGGTTTTAACCAATGCCTATATTCACTTGGCCATTTGCTGGAGAAAATCACTCGTGTACGTCCTATTCTATATCCAGTTTGCTTATCGTCTATACGAAAAATGTTATAAATGCATCTGAGTGACTTTATTAACTTGACTGGGGTGAAAAGATTAAAAAATTTATACGTCGATGTATTTGAAGTGTTGTGTGTTTTACACATCCTGAATTTTTATAAAAGATTCATGATTTTTTTACGATGATATGATTGTTTTAATTCTAATTATAGATAACATTTTTATTACTGAAGAATTAAAAAACGGCTCTTTGAATTTAGCATGAAGTGTCCTCGCTGTTAAGGTCTAAGCTTTAAAATATTATGAAATATCACTTACGGACCGAATATAAATGATATGTCTTCGCATGAAAGTTACCCAGGGCATAATTAATTTTGATGTTCTGAGTCTCTCAAAAAGCTGCGCCATTAGCTCTTATGAACATATATTAAAAATATTTCTGCTCTCTTTTGAGGTAAAATTATATCACTTCTTCTTCTATGTGCCCTGTCCTTTCAGGACGTAGGCGATTATGGTTTTCCACGTCTCTTTATCCCTGGAGGCATTTAGCACGCTTTCTCCTGTTACACCATATAACCCACGTTCTATCATCCACCTGCTAAGGCCCTTCAAATATGTTATCCGCTGCCTTCCTCTGTCTCTTTTCCTCGTTATCTGGCCTGTCAGTATCAGCTTCACCAAGCCCTTCCCCCTCTTTGCATGTCACAGGAACTTCAGTTGTCTCTTTCTGATGCTGACTATTAATTTTCTTTTCGTTGCCATTCTTTCCAACACAATTTCATTGCGTGCATGTTCAGTCCACGATATCCGCTGCATTTTTCTGTAGAACCACATTTCCACTGCTACCAGTTTTGTCCTCAAGATATTGTCCAGCATTCACTCCCTATCCCTGGTGGCTCTTAGCACGCTTTCTCCTGTTACACCACGCAACCCCCGTTCTGTTATCCACCTGCTCAGGTCCTTCAAATAAGTTATCCGCTGTTTTCCTGTTCTTTTACCTCTATCTGGCCTGTAAGTATCAGATTTTCCAAGCTCTCTTTCCTCATTCCATCTCCCCGAAATTTTAGCTCTTTCTTCTCGATGCTCAGTATTTTCTTTTCGTTTCTATCCCTTCCAAAAACTCGTCATTGCTCACACGCTGGGTCCTTGATATCCGCAGCATCCTTCTGTAGAACCACATTTCCGCTGCTTCAAGTTTTTCCTTGACATCACATAGCAATCTAGCACTCTCTACTTTGTTTCTAGTGAATTTTTTCTGTGTCTTGATACTTTACTTAGCTTCTGGAATGCGTTCTTCACCATGCTAATTCGCCTCCGGTTCTCTGTGTCGCACTTTCCATCTCCTGTTAAAACATTTCCTAGATATTTAAATTTTTGTACATGATTAATTCTAGTATCCCCGACTTATAATTGGCATATTGGGTTGCTCTTTTCGCTGATGGTCTTGAATTCAGTTTTCTTGCAGATTATTTGTAGTCCTTTTTTTGTCACTCTCTTCAGTTACCTTTTGTAGGAGGTTTTGTAGTTTCCTTTCCCTGT
The DNA here is from genome assembly GCA_037127315.1 of Ascarosepion bandense. Classification (NCBI taxonomy): domain Eukaryota; kingdom Metazoa; phylum Mollusca; class Cephalopoda; order Sepiida; family Sepiidae; genus Ascarosepion; species Ascarosepion bandense. Next base: position 1,225,990 of record JBBBDQ010001428.1, read on the forward strand.
CTGCAATCAGCCCTGCGTATCGTATCTTGCTCAAATTGTGTTTTCCGATTACAGATCCTGGCATAGCATCCAGGGTCCTCAAAATATTCTCGCTGTACAAGTTGAACAGAGCCAGTGAAAAGATACATCCTTGTCTTACGCCCCTTTCTATCTTTGTAAATCTGATTAAATCGTTAAATCACTAAACATATGAAATTAAATGTAAACTATAAAATGTTATTGTTTAGATGAACGTCATTTTAAATTTCAGATACATCCAGATGGGACGCTTTCTAAAATAGGACGGAAAGTGCGACACCAAGGCCCTATGACGTATTTGGATAAACAAAGTTTTACATTCTTCGGACTATTGTTCACATCTTTCTTGTCATTCTTACAACGTTTCAGCCGTTGTTCGCTCCAGCCTTCTTCAGATACTAGGAATTTCGAACTGAACCCTTTATTACAATCACTGGGGTATTTCATTCTCATTCCTTGCTTAGTAATGCTCTGATTGGAAATCATGAGTTATCTCCCTCTAACCTTGTGAGTTACTGGTTCACCCGTAGTAGCCTGGTATTGAACTCACAACACTTTGAGCCAAGTCACAGGAACTAACCAACGTCTATATTCACTGGGCCATGTGTTCTGAAGATGGCCGGAGCGTACAAAAGCTGAAATGTCGTACAAATGACAACAAAGATGAGGACTATAGTCTGAATAATGCAAATACTGTAAATACTAACTCATCTCAGACATATAGACAAATAATACAGAAAGATGCATTCCAAACACTAAGCAGAGTATTAACAAACAGATAAATTTCGTTAGAAACAAAGAAGTGTGTACTGTAATATTTTGTGATATCCGTTTGTGATATCATTGTAATATTTTGTGATATCTGTATGGCAGTGAATGTGGGAAAATTTTCTCAAAGATAAAGAAAAGGCTTTAAGCAACAGAAATGTGGTTCTAGAGAAAACTACTCGGGATACTATGTAAACAAGAACAAGGTTTTTAAAAAATAAAAATAAAAAAGGTAATTTATACTTACCATCAGGAAGAAAGAATTGAAAGTTCTGGAGTGCATAATAAAGCAGGTCTTCAAATATCTAATAAATACGGAATTAATTTTAAGATAAGATGGACAGAGTAAAGCATCACGTAACTTACTTGATGATATTTGGAAAATAGAGAGTAGGCCAGGTTTTGGGGGAAAAACAAAAAGACAAAACTTATTAAGAGCTGAAAGGAAAGGAAGATGTGGAAGGCAACGAACGCTTACCTCCTGATGGAAAAAGAAATATAAAACAATAAGAATTAAATCGTATTCTCGCTTTTTTATATGTTTACTTTCAAAGACAAATTCCTGATTGACCAGTGGTAAATGGCTTAAAAATCAGCTAAAGATAATTTTTTTCGTTTACAGAATATTCGAAATTTCATCAATACAGAAAAAAAAAGCATTTAGTTGGTGTGATCGTCGGAGGCGGTGTCATTAACCCAGATACATTACTTAATGAAATCGGGTGGCATGTCATGGTCTTCATTGATCAAAACATCAAAGACGCCGTAAGTTCAGTGGCCATCAATGCGGCTACATCCGTTTCGTCTGCGCCTTTCTTCAGTCATTCCTTTGAAGTGGTCACTTTGAAGAAACTGGTAAACTAAAGGCCAATGTACTTGACTACTAATGACGCAAGGGCAGCGTGCCTTTACATTGCTTGAGTTAGATAGGCATGTGCTTTGATAATGGGCTCGATACGTCTAAAAGAAAAACGACAATGTTTAAAATCGATTCTTAGAAATCGGTCCAATTTCAAAATATGCTACCTTAATGCAATAAATGCCCTCAGGAAACAGACTTCCCTTGACTAATATATTCTCTACAAGAGTCAAATTATCGTCATCATCTTTCTGTTCACTCAGATGATATTAGTTTTCAAAACAGATTTACAAGAGGATTCTTCTTTAGTTAACACTAATTTAATAGGTTTTTTAATGTTCGGTTATAGTGAATTTGAGTTTTGTTCAATGGCTTACCAACCTCTGTGGGCTATTTAATGCCAAAAAGGTGGAGTTTTAAGGTATTTTTTAATGTTCGGTTATAGTGAATTTGAGTTTTGTTCAATGGCATACCAACCTCTGTGGGCTATTTAATGCCAAAAAGGTGGAGTTTAAAGGTATTTTTTAATGTTCGGTTATAGTGAATTTGAGTTTTGTTTAACAGTATATCAACCTCTGTGTGTTATTTAATGCCAAAAGTGTAGGGTGTTAAGGTAATTTTGATGTTGGTTATAGTGAGAATGCAGTGAATATCAGCTTTGTACGAGAAACCGGAGAGCCGAGTTCGAATTCCAGTTGAATACCTTGCATTCACTTACGCGCAAATCCCGTTGGAAAATGTAATAATCCGTCTGTTCCTTCCAGCTATTGGTTAAATAACAGGACAGATTGAATTCTATAGGCTTAGTCGGAAACCAGTCTTACGCGAAAAGTAATAGTAACTTACTATTGGATAATCTCCTGCCCAGTCAGTCATGTCTCTTTTGAGACATGATCGCCCAAGCGTGTATTACGTATAGCATTTAACTGACTGTCTGACCTTCTATTGGCTATCGAGCGTTTTATTAAATTAAATATATATATATTGTTTTAATCAAGTCACCCCATGCAAAGTGATAATATCACTAAGATGCAGAGGGATACTTAGAGTAAAGATAAGGAAAAAATTTTATAAAGAACTGAAAACTCAATTCTAGACGGTAAACAAGGAATAAAGATTTATTCCTCCTCAAAAAAGAACTCAGTGGAGTGTGAGCCGGTCGATAGATGAACTTTTCTAATGTTAGTTATTCTAAAAATTACTATTGTGGCAATATCAGTCAGATGAGGTCTTGTTAAATCAAAAGCAGCTGGAGGTGTTGCAAAAATGAATTCGGAAATATTTACTTTCGACAGATGAATATCAGTATGTATCAAAATGAAAAGCAAGAGACTCAGTCAGAGAGGAAATAAGGAAATGAGGATAAATTATGTTTATAGACAAATCAAAGACAATTGTTATTTATAAAACTGGCCACAAAGAGAGACGAATTTGGTCTCATGCAACGGATAGGAAAAATTCCCGTTAGACTGTGCCGCTCCAGTCTAACCTACGCCTTATCTCAACATCGCTCGCTTATAGCTGTAGGTTTAACCCAAGTATAGCATCTCACACGTTCGGCTCCAAAGATTACTGGCAGATGGAGTACTGCTGCCATTTATGGTCAGGTGCCCCTGCCGTTCTCCTCAGTGTTCTTGACAAGCTCCAAAGGAGAGTCTGTAATGTGATAGGTACTGATCTGGCGACTCGACTGCAGCCACTTCCCCATCGTCGAAATGTGGCCTCCCTCTGTCTCTTCTATAAATACTTTCATGGCTTCTGCTCGGATGAGCTTAAGTCACTGATGCCTCCTCAACAGGTGTTTACTCGTGCAACCAGACTGGCAACTGGGTCCCACCCATTCACAGTCAGGTTAGCCAAATGCAGACGACAATTCTACTCCTGCAGTTTCCTCTCTCGCACTTCCCACCTGTGGAACTCACTCCCGTATTCTTGCTTTCCTGACGGCTACATCCTCCAGAAATTTAAATGCAAAGTCAATACTCATCTAGTAACCACTGGACTCTAGCTCACTCCCATCCCCTGTATAACCTTCCCTTTCTCTCCACCTATGTATCTGTCATCGCACCTTCTTTCTCAGCTTTCTATTGTTCCTTTCTAACTAGCTTGTACTCCTCACTCTTTTCTAATTAATCTTTTTACATTTATGTAACCCCCTGCACATCAGTGGCGTTTCCGCCTTGCTCGGGGTGAAATGATTAAAAAAAAAATCTGTAAAAATGTGTTAAATAATAAGAACCTCTCAATTCCCCTTTATTTAATGAATTTGAGGTCCTCACATCTTCGGGCTGAATGCGTTATTCGCAAATTCTACATCAATTCAACATTTGATTTTTTTTTTAATCGTATCACCCCGAGCAAGGCGGTAACGCCACTGATGTGCAGGGGGCTACGTAATAGTGAAAAGATCGGAAAAGAGAAAGCTGGAAACCACATCCTAAACAGGGAACAAGGGATGAGCCTCTTAACCAGTTCAATAGACGTGGGTGGAGTGTGAACCAGGCGATAGATAGATCTATCTACTCAAATTGAAAAAAAAAGTGAGAAGATTGGAAAAGAGAAAGCCGGAAACCACATCCTAAACAGGGAACAAGGGATGAGTGGCGTTCACATTACTCCCTCGCTGGTCTTTAACATAGTTACAAAGCTTGACTCACGAAAGACTAGCGGAAATGACGGAATCCCAGTCATTGTACTGAAGAAATGTACCCATGAACTTTCCTCTGACTTTTCCAAACTCAACACCTACTGCCTCCTTGCTTCTTGCTTCCCTGCCTGATGGTTCTGTATTTAAGATCACTGGAGAACTCTCGGACCCCTCTAATTATCGCCTTACCAGCTTCCAACCGATTTTTGGCAAAGTGCTGAAGGCTATTATTAAAGCAGAAGTGGTTCAACATCTCACATACCACGGCCTCTTCTCCGATAAACAGTATGGTTTCCGCTTCACCAGGTCTACTGCTGAGATGTTAACGACTATCACAGAGTACATATACCAGGCTCTCGGTAAGAACGGTGAATCTGGTTGCACTAGATATCTCCAAAGCTGGCCTTCTACGCAAGCTACATGGCTATGGTATAATTGGACGATTCTTTGATTGTATGGAATTTGTTTTACTGTTAGAATATTTTTTATTTTTCCTCTTCTGGGTAACGATCTAGCTGGAAGGTAATTCTTAAGACAAGCGTCTGCCCGAAAGAGCAGCTGCATCCTCTCAACGAACCTGGTGTATGATCTGAGTTGCAACGAAACACTAGGTCTCATGAGAACACCACTACCACTACTCTTCTATCCCTCTCTCCACTTTCGTCCATTATCTTTTGTGCGTTCTATAAGGTGAAAAATATATTTAACACTTTACCTCGAGTGAATCTTGTGCCCCGTACAAGATAAACAATATTGTGAAAAAAGAAAATAATTTAATTTGTCAGTTTGATTTAGCAACATTAAAAATTTCTAACATATATTCGTTATCAATATTATCATATCCTGTCTGTAAACTGTATTTGGAAAACCTTGGTCTGTCAGTTGTCATTATTATTAATCTTGTCGTTCAGCGGCCATGTTTATACTGTGCGATTTTTTCTCCCTGATAATCTTCCCAGTAAGGTGAAAATGTAAAATTAATTCTCGCCCCACTATGTAACCAAATAATGCAGTTTTACTCCAATGCTCAAAGTAAAAACAGCCAAACGTTACAAATAATGTAGATTATACCAGGAGGAAAAATATGCTCTTGTGTTGGTCCTAGACAAAAATGTATTACTAAACGAAAGAGCAGAAATTATAACCAATGTAACCATACCAATAAATAACTACTAGGATAATACAATCATGGATGAAAGTGTTGTAAGACCTTTAAGTAATTTCTCCCAATTTTGAAAATTGCGCGTTCATAAAAATTCCCTTTTACCTAAGCGTTTGAAAAACGGAAAAATCAATTATTGTAAATCGCCTGGAGACACCAAACGTAGAAAACCAGGTCACGAAATATCTCGTTTCCAAATGAAAAATATTCAGAAGTTTTTTTTTTTTATATAATCATTTAACCCCAGGCAAGACAGAACTGCCACTGGAGCACAGAGGGTTACATAAGAGGTGAGTGATGAGAAAGAGGAACAAGTTACAGGGAGTGTCAGAGAGTGTGAAGGGAAGGATGAGAATACAGGTGTAAAGATGGTTGCATGAGAGTAAAGTGGAAAAAGAAGAAGAGCATATTACAAGGGTTGTCAGGGAAAGGGAGTGAGTCAAGGAGATATGAAATGGCAATTGACATAGATCTAAATTCTTGAAGATTGCAGCTGTCAAGGAAACAAGTATACGGAAAGGAATTCCGTGGCGGGAAGTGCGATAAAAGAAGCTTACAGAGTAGAAGTGGCGGTTACATTTCATTGGTTTCACTGTAACAGGGTGGGAACTAACAGTTAGTTTATTAGCTTGACTAAATTCGTGCAGAGAGGCCACCCGCGAGTTAAGCTCATCGGAGGAAAACCGTGAAAGTATTTGTAAAAGCCACATTACGTCGGGGAGAAACTGACTGAAGTTGAGCTATCAGGTCAGGATCAATTACATTGCAAATTCTTCGTCAGATTTTGTCAAGAAGCCCAAGATGAATAGCAGGACACCCGACCAGATGTGACAGCAGTATTCAATGCACGGGCGGATGGTGGATGTATATATATATGCAAGATGGATTAAGACGAGTAAAACTTCCTGGCTCTACACAGGGAACCAAACAGACCTAGCTATGGATTCAATGTAGTCATTCCATTTAAGGTCGGCTAATGTTCGTATGATATTATCTGGAAGCATGCCCTTCATTATACAATTATACTACATTCATTAAGCAATTTAAAAGGACAGTCTGGGTTAGGTCAAACAATCGTCCAGTTATACCATAGCCATGTAGCTTTCGTAGAAGACCAGAATGCCAGCCTCTGTCAAACGCTTTGGAGATATCTAGTGCAACGAATCGAGACTCAGCGTTCTTACTGAAAGCCCGGTATATGTAATTTGTGATAATCGTTAACATATCAACAGCAGACCTGGTGAAGCGGAAACCATACTGTTTATCGGAGAAGAGGCCGTGGTCTGTTAGGTGTTGAACAAAATAATAGCCTTGAACACTGCCAAAAATCGGTTGGAGGCTGATAGGGTGATAATTAGAGGGGTCTGAGAGTTTTCCAGCGATCTTAAATACAGGACACACAGATGAGGACTTCCATCAGAGAGGCAGTAGTTGTATAGTTTGGAGAGGGAAGAGGAAGGTTTAGGAGCACATTTCTTCAGTACAATGATTGAAATTCCGTCATCTTCGCTTGCCTTTTGTGGGTCAAGCTTTGTAACTATGCTAGAGACCAGACGAGGGAGTAATGTGAACGTCTCTCAGTTAAGCCTCAGTTATATGTGAGAAGTCGGGTGCTGATGCCTCAGACAATCAAATGTTGATGGAGAATTTGGGAGCAAAGGGTTCAGCCGGTTCAGCTAAAGGAACGAGAACCTCAAATTCATTAAATACAGGGAGAATTGAGGACTTATTATTTAACACATTTTTACAGAGCCGCCAGTTGTCTTTGGAGCCGAATGTGCGAGACGCCATACGCTGTTTTATTCTTTCAACAAACAGCAGCTGAACATCATGTAGAATCCTCTTACACTGATTACGAGCAAAGGAAAAGGCGCCTAATATGATCAGACGCGTGGCTCAGATTTAGCTGAAGAAGTGATTTCTGAGGGCAATAGCAATCGAGCAAGCAACGGATAACCAGAGGCACGAATGGTTTTAAGTCGTAACTTACTCGCTGGGATAAAAGCATCGACGCTAGCTTTAATCAATGAAGAGACCTTAGACGCAAAATCTTCAACGGGAAGCCTAAAAACATTGTTCCAAGTGACGTCACACAGGTACTCGCGAAACGATTCCCATCTGCTCTTTGGAGCAGTAAGATATTCTGCTAGTCAGGGGTTCCTGGGAGGAGGGGATGTGGAAGGAGATCTCAACGGAAACCACAGCATGATCAGAGTTGTCAAGACAGCAAAGCTGCATGGCATGACAAGAGTCAGAGACAGAAGTGAAACAGAGGATCTAGCAGTGAGTCAGTCCCATTAGTGTTATTAGAAAAAACGCGTTAGGAAATCAACCACTTGCGTCAAGGATTCAGTGATTGAAAATATAACTGTACTGAACATATTTTAATGCAACTGTGTACTGGTCTAATTTAATTATTACCAAAAACTAACTAACAATATATATATATATATATATATATATATATATATATATATATATATATATATATATATCGGTCTTAATATTTTTGAGAAAATTTGTGCTTATAAGGCTTTATTCGGTTTCGCTTAGCCTGTCAAATCATTAATAATCAAACGATCTCAGACGCATCAAATACAATTGATGGCTTCTTCTGTGTTGTTAGGGGGGTAGGTTCGAATCCTGTCGAAGGTAACAAAATTTCTCAAAAATATTATTGCCGATATATATATATATATATACATATATATATATATATATGATGCTTAATTAAAAACAGAGCATTTACTGAAATACGAGTATCTTTTAAAAATAATGTTCAGACAGATAAACAAAAAATATATATATACATATATAGTCATCCGCAGACATTTCTGTTTCGCAGTATCACAGCTCATCAGTACGTGTAGACATCTTATCGCTTTTAGCCAGGATTGAAACTTGACCGAATTGACATCAGTCGACTATTCTACATCTAAGCTATCGGCACCCAGTAGAGGCAGACGGACTTTAGCGTGTTATATAGCATATAAACACACGCCAGTATCCGAGAGTGTTCAAATTCATTACTGAATGAACCACACACACACACACACACACACACACACACACACACACACACACACACATATATATATATATATATTTTTTTAATTCAGATACTTCAATCCAAGGGAAAAAAGCAGGAAGGTAAATTCCAAAAAACCCGATCCTAATTAATATTAAAAATTTATTTTAATATTAAAAAATGATACAGGAAGAGAGCTCCATGTAATAAAATATTACAGAGCAAATATATATATTAAAAAAGGATTAATTCAAAGATGTTGAATAGCCATTTCGATATGAAGATCCCCACGGGGGACGACACATCACCTCAGCAACAGAAAAAACCTTTCAGAAACTGGAGAAAAATTAGTCTACTTTTCCTTTTTAAATAGATTGCAAAGAAATTAAAAAAAAAAAAAAAAAAATAATAAAATAAAATAAAATAAAATAAAATAAAATAAAAATAAAAATAAAGGGAAAGAAAAAGAAAAAGAAAACGAAAAAGAAAAAGAAAAAGGTAGAATAAAATCAAATAAATAAGAAAAGAAAAAAATGACATCGTCTGGGTTCGCAAAAAAAAGGGGAGAATGTAACTAAAAATTAACAGACAGACACGTTAAATCGACGTCCGTTTAGGCAACACGGAAAAAAGGTGGTAAGAGAGATAAAAGAAGGAAGGGAGGGTAAAAGAAAGAAACTAAAGAAAAAATTTTTTTTTAAATATTACAGACGCTGGACAAATTCAAAAACCTAATTTCCCCAAAACGTTGAAGTATTAGAAAAAAGGCCTTTACTTAAAAAGGCATAATTATTAATAATTAAGTCATTTGAAATTAGACTAAATAAAGACAACCCTAGGTAAAAAAAAAAAAAAAAAAAAAAAAAAAAAAAATTACAATTATTATATACATACCTATAGAAGTACACACATACATACATATATATACACACCCACAATTCTACGAATAAGAATACATATATACACAAATTGTGGGTGTGTATATATATGTATGTATGTGTGTACTTATATAGGTATGTATATAATAATTGTAATTTTTTTTTTTTTTTTTTTTTTTTACCTAGGGTTGTCTTTATTTAGTCTAATTTCAAATGACCTAATTTTTTTAAAAATAATTTTATTTTAAATCCTATATCTTTTTAAAGTGTCAATTTAATTTTTAAAAACCTCTGTCTAGACCCGATTTCCGTTGATGTATCCAATACAGTTACAATCCGTTTTTCTTTCGGCTTTCTCCATATCCCAACATTTTCTAAAAGAAAAAAGAAAAAAGAAAGAGATGAATAAATAAAGAAAACATTTTATATTTTTGATCTAACTTAAGGGGACATTTGAGTATAATATATCATTTTTATTTCACTTCAGAATAGATTTTATTCTAATTTTTCAAAATATTTTAATTTATAAAAAACATTTTTTAATATCCATTTATATATTAAATAATTTAATTTTTTTTCTTTTTATATAAAATCTATTTTGTTATTATTATATTCTAATACGATTCTTAAATTCATTATACAATCTTATAAATATCTATTTAATTATTACAAAAAGCTTAAATATCAATTTAATCATGTTAATATTTATTTAATTACTATTTTTCTAAAACAAATCATTAGATATATGCAAGTTAATAAGCATAAAGTTTTTTGTTTTTTTATCCACATTCTAAGATGAACATTTTGGAATGTTTATATATGACATTTATTTCATTACGTTTATTTAATAGATTTTTATTCTTAAGAAATTTAACAATATATATATATATATATATATATATATATATATATATATATAATATCGAGCATTTTTCACTTAGCTAACAAGAATCATTCCAATCATGCCGACTTCGAAAAGTTTACTTTGCTGTCTTCACTGTTTAGATTTTTTTTTTGTTTTTTGTTTTTCTCCCCTTGATTAAACAAACGCTCTATCTTATTATCGAGCAATTTATGACAGTATTCTGCTTACCTAAAATACGTTTGTGAATATTGTGGAGAAAAAAAAAGTTATTTTTTTAACTAAGTTATTTTTTTAACTAACACTTTAATAATATATAGTTATATTTTTAATATATATAGTTATATTTTTTATAGTTTTAACAGTTATTATTTTAACTAACACTTTAATAATATATTATATGAATATGCATGTGGTGCAGTGGATATGGACTCGGAACGAGAGATCGGGGTGCCGAGTTCAAATTCCAGTTAAATTCCATTGCTTTCACTAACGCACAGTTACCCTTGGGGAAAGATATTAATCCGTCTCTTCCTTCCAGTTATGGGTTAAATAATAGGACAGATTTGGTTTTATAACCTTGGCTGGCAACTAGTCTACAGCAGAAATTAATCTAGCCAGTCAGTCATGTCTCTTTAGAGACATGATCTCCCAAGCGTGTATCACGTAAGGCACTTGACTGATATATGTGTGTGTGTATGCATATATTATTAACTATTTCGTGAGAACACTTTCTACTTCTTTTTATATCTTTCATTTTCCTCTTCTTCATTTCTCATTTTATTTACTGATCTTTTCTTCCCTTTTTCTTTCCCCTTTTTTAATATCTGTTTTCTTCGTACGGGAAACAAATTTCAAAAATAAAGAGAAGTATTGTTCTTGAAAGTATTTTAAAAAAGTTTATTACTGTCATTGTTGACTATCTGATGAGACATTGTTCTTTCTATGTCGAAGCAAAATGTACAATTCCGTAGAAGTTCTTATTTTGCAAATGTTCTAACGTAATAATAAATAATAAATATTCATTACTCTATTTTTGTATTGAGTACTGTGTAAATTAATGTTTTGAACATTGCAAGTATTTTCTTCGTTCTTATTCCTTTGGCTATATATATATATATATATATATATATATATATATAAACTTTATGTTTATTAACTTGCATATATCTAATAATTATATCTATAATTATGAATTATATATATATATATATATATATATATATGCTAAAAGTTATAGAAGTTCCCCCAGAAATGGTAACTAATTAAAAATATTTACATGTTAAATACTAGGTAAAAAATCCCTAGCGTGTAAATTTTAGTTAAAATTTACCATTAAAGACGAAATTTTTTAACAGAATAAATTCGTTTAAAAACTAAAAGAAATAACATAATATAACAATTGCTTAAAATAAATTACTCATTTTCGATATTTATCGAGGGTACCTCGACACAGATCCTAGCTAAAAACACTCGCAGACGCTTATAGTACAACTGTGTAAATTTTCAAGAAAATCAGTTCAGCCGTTTCGGAGTCTATAGGTAACGGATACACACACACACACACATACATACACACATACACACACACACAAAGTTTCATTTATAAATAAGTTTATATAGATATTCGTACACGTAATCTTTCATTAATATTACTCGCAATATATTGAGGAGTAACTTTATTTTTACTAATTTACCAGTTATTTTTCTCATATAACTATAATATAATATGTAAATAATTATATGAGTAATTTATTTTAAGCAATTTTTAGGTATATGTTATTTCTCTTAGTTTTTAAACGAATTTTTTCTGTTAAAAAATTTTGTTTTTAATGATAAATTTTAACTAAAATGTACACATTAGGGTTTTTTTAACTAGTATTTAACATGTAAATATTTTTTGATTAACTTATTTTTAAGCATTTCTATAAAATGTTTTGTCTTTTAGTTTTTAAACAAAATTTTATTAGTGTTGGTCTGTATCTCGAGTTATTTATTACGCATCTAAAAGGCGTTATAAATGATTCGAGATGGAGATGACCTTTTGTAAATACGCTCTCACGATAATCACTTTATTGTCAACATCTTGTAAGGTTTTTTTTAATCGTATCACCCCGAGCAAGGCGGTAACGCCACTGATGTGCAGGGGTCTACGTAATAGTGAAAAGATTGGAAAAGACAAAGCCGGAAACCATATCCTAAACAGGGAACAATGGATGAGCCTCTTAACCTGTTCAATAGAAGTGGGTGGAGTGTGAACCGGGCGATAGATAGATCTATCTACTCCAATTGAAAAAACGGAAATAAGAATAAAAGGAAAGTTATGAAAGAGAAAGACCGAACAAGTAAGATAGAATAAAGAAGTTAAACATGAAGGAAGAGAAAGGAAAGTCGTAAGACAAGTGATAAAGCGGTTTATTTTATATATATATATATATATATATATATTAGTTTATTTTCTTCTCTTCTTCAAAAAGAGCCCCCGTCCTGGCCGTATGTAAGAAGATCAGTACAACCAAGCATACCCGATCTATAACATCGAATAGCCCAAGTGAAGTCTTGATTAATTACCATTTCTGGGGGAACTTCTATAATGCACGTCCTAAAGTTAGTAGCAGTTTTTTTTTTTTTTGTAGGTGCGAGTCGAATACTGATTATATTCATGTGGGTCTTCTATCGAAAACTTCTAATCACATGGGTGTAACAACACTGACAAAGCACCTAGATTCGGCACTTTAAGGTGCATTTTAATAATATATATAAACTTCAAACGTTATCATATTAGTCCCTTCATGTTTAAAATAGACGTCCCATTGTGTTTGTACTTTGTTTTCGTGAATGTGAATCAGAAATTAGAGAGCAAGTAGTTGCATCTGAATTAGAATATCAATAAATCCCTGGCCTGACATCGTTATTTGATTGTTGTTTTTTATTATTGTTTCTCCAAATAATTTTGAATGTTGTAGATAATGGAGGAACCTTGAGGTAAATGTATTGAAAATGAAAGAGATTATGTCGTAAAATATATTTGTTATTAAAAATAAACGCACTTTCTTGTTTTGCTAAGTCTTTATAAACGTACCTATATATTCATCTAGTTATTTATAAAACCTTTCCTCTGTTTTTCTCTCTTCACACAATGTATTTTCCCAAGAAACCAGTCAAAGATAGCTTTTTCGTCTTAACTTTCTTTCTAGCCATTGTTTTCTCGCTTGATTTCTAGTTATAATCCCTTGGTATTTTGCCAAACGATTCTTTTTTTTTCGGAGTTAATCCGTTGTGGTTAAGCCAACCTAAGAAAAGACAACAACACCGAAGCATCTGGATAATCCGTGCCGTCAGTTGGTTTGACGGAAAAGGCCTGGAGACCGAGGAAGGGTAAAAATGGTTTCAGATTACGTCAGGTGCCTCCAGGTTTCTGTTGGGGTTGACGTGACCGTCACTGGTGGAGTGTCTGCTTTTTCTTCTTTCTTTTACGATTTTCTTATGCAAGATTCTTAATAGCCAAATGTGTTCTTTATTTGTTTTTTCTTATAGTGTTTTCAATATTTCCGGGTTCTAGATAAGTTTTAACCAAAATTGTAATCATGATATATAACAAATCATACTAAAATCAACAAAATACAATAAAAAAAAATAACCAGCCTTCCTGAGTTAAAATAAATAAAACATTTTTAGCAGTCATCAAAGGCAGTCAAACATGCTTAACGTAGGAGCCACTTACGATAAAGTTCAGAAATTTGAGAGACGCGAGATATAAACACTGTTTATAATTACGTTTTTGTTACATACACATGAACATTAAACTTACGTTTTAATCCAAGTGGGTCTCAATTCATACCCATTAAATTTAAGCTTCTGCAGAAAAATATTATGCTTAATCAGTCATGTCTCAAAAAAGACATGATCGCCCAAGCGTTTATCACGTACGGCACTTAACTGACTGACTGACATGAAAGAGATCTCAGCCAACCTCTTTACACGAAGAGCATTTTAAACGTCAAAGACTTTGAGTTTTGTTTAACAGCATATCAACACCTCTGTGGGTTATTTAATGCCAAAAAGCTGGGTTATTAAGGTATTGTTTTAAATATTAGCTTAAAGTGAGAAGGTTGATTTAGTCAGATTTTGATAAATTTATTTTTGTTTTTATTTTAATTTTAGAAAACTGAAAATGTCTTCAAGTTTTCAAAAATATTTTATACTGAGAATATTTTTTCCTACAAAAATATGTTATGGTAATAATTTTTTCTTCAAAATGTTTTCTGGCAATATTTGTCTCTCAAAAATATATATATTTTCTATAAAAGTCTATTTTTTAAATATATTTATCTAAAAGTGTATTTTTATAATTTTATAGTCTTTTGACCCAAGATTGGGGGTTAACTATTTGCTGAGAGCTGGGACCCTAATAGGTACTAACCCTCCCGGTTAGGGTGGACCTAAGAACAACAGCAATTAAGAGGTGGTTTCATGCCCCTCACAACCTCTCTATCATAGGATTGCAGGTAGATGCCGTGGTTTAGCAACAGCCAACTTCTTGTGTGTGTGCATATATATATATATATATATATATATATATATATATAGTCATCCACAGACAGATCTGTTTCGCTGTATCACAGCTAATCAGTACGGTCAGACATCCGATTGCTTTTACCCAGAATTGAAACCCAACCGAATTGGCGTCAGTTGGCGATTCTATTTCTGAGCTATGGGCGCTCGGTAGAAGGAGGCAGGAAATGGCAGGAAATGTGCCATCTACATCGGGAGAACAACTTAGCGTCTAGACATGAGAATTAAACAGCACGTTCCAAGTAATATCAGGAATCATACCCTGGTTTCTAATGGACCTGTTCCGAATACCTATGGTTCCTCCAGATGAGAGCAACTTATAAATAATAGAAAGTGTGCAGCTAAGGTTAGTGTTGACTGGTTCATAATCGTATTTCGGTTATATTCTTTATTTCAGTTAACGGTACTAGAATCTGTGTAAACATTCTCTCTGTAAACAGCGTGAATGTTTGCTGAGACTTGCTATCATTAGGTTCTAGTACTTCTTTCCATTTCACAGTAACTTTTTTGTATTCCTATCTGTTCCCATATCATCATTCATTCCACAATTTATTTTAATTTAAGTTAATCTTCCGATGAGGCCTGAAGAGCTGGAGCGAAACCGGTTGTTTCGTTTTTAACATTTCTAATAGTATTCAGATTTTCCCTTTTGTATATATATATATATATATATATATATATATATATATATATATATAGTATTCAGATTTTCCCTTTTGTATATATATATATATATTACGCTCTCACACCCTGATTGAGCACTCTGGAAGAATGGTAGAATTTGAAAAACAGTAGCTACTCAGGCATCTACGCATCGTTCATTCAGCAATGAATTAGAACACTCTCAGCTATTGGGCGTGTATAATGATAATATACACGCTAAAATGTCTGCCTCGTTCTACCGTAGCTCAGAGGTGGAATCGCCGAATGACGCCAATTCTGTCGGGTTTCAATCCTGGGTAAAAACTAATCGGCTGTCCAACCGTACCGATGAGCTGTGATACATCGAAACAGATCTGTCTGCAGTTGACTATATATATATATATATATATATATATATATATATATATATATATATATATATCTGAATTAGTTATCCACATACAAGCTTGTTTTGCTGTATCACAGCTCATCAGTGTGGCTAGACGCATCCACTTGGTTCTGGCCGGGATGAATTTCGACTGATTTCGTATCACTCGGAGTCGCTACGCCCTACGCTATAGGCGCATGGAATTGGAGAAGGGAAAATTTAGCGTGCTATATATATTCGGTGTATACACACGCCAGTCACCGAAAGAACTAAATTCATTCCTGAAGAGTAATACATATATTGCAGAAGTGATTACTGTTTTTAAAAATTTTTCTTTCTAGAGAGATCAATCTTAATGAGAGCATAATATATGTAAATTTTATATTTTGCATCCGAAGAATAGCTATTTCTACAGGTTTTAAGAAACAGAGTTATTCAACCCAGCTGGATGAAATCTTTTGAAATTCTAGTGTGAACAAAAAATTAAGATTAGTTTAATAGAGAAAAAGGCAAGAAAGGTCATTTTATAAAAGGAAGAGACCGAGAAGCGAAGAGCGTGAGAATAGTTGCAGTATCTAAGATCAGAGCGGAATAAATAAATTTAGGCTAAATATTTTTTTTAATCATCTCACCCCAAGCAAGGCATTCCACTGCCACTATTGCGCATGGGACTACATAGGGGAAGGTAAAGAGAAGGAGTGCTTAGACATAGGGAATGTCAGGAGGAAGATGACAGATGAGTAAGGATACTGAGGATGAGCGTTGGGCAGATGGGAAGAGTGTTTGTTAGAATGGGAGCAGGTTAGTGTGTTAGGAGGTGTCTATTGACCTTACATTTAAACTCCTGGAGATTGTAGCCATCGGGGAAGCAATTGTGCGGAAGAAAATTCCACAGTCGGGAAGTGCGAGAAAAGAAACTGTTGGAGTAGAAGTTGCGGTTGCATTTTATCGGTTTCACTGTAAAAGGGTGGGACCTAGTTGCCAATATAGTATCTCGTGCAAATTCGTATATTAATGTAACAATTGAATGTGATGAAAAAGAATAGGCAAAAGATACAAATCCTATATCACCTGTCATCCAACTAAAACACACAAAGTAAAATTGCAAACCCGCAAAATCGAATCCAAACGACTAAAAGCATTTTGGAAAACCCAAATCACAATTCAAAGCATTTTGGAAAAACCCAGACCAAGTCAGCATGAAAAGCAATATTCTGGATTTTGATCGGATAACAAGTAGAAAATTCGTATATGACGTCTTCCAAATGTTTTTTCACACCTACAGAAGAAAATGCATCCCGGTGAAGATCAGATGACCAGATCCATTACTTAAGGACATTCCGTGAACGGTCAAAAGCAGTCCAGCATGGGAAAGGTTAGCTTACGGACCTTGTCGCAATGTAACAAAAGAAATTTCATGAAACCGACCCGCACTAAGTACAATTTCTTTATTTGTTTTAATACTCCTCGCCCTGTCGTCAATCTACCAAACATGGAAAGGAACATAAAACTTTAAATTCTGCTAATACAGAAATATAACTCTAAACTTCTGTGGACATTTTAAATATTTATGTTTCTCTTTGAAAAAATTTAACTTCAAAACTACATGCATTTTCTCAATGAACATTTTTCTTCTCACAAATCTAATCTAAACTTATTTATAAATGAAACTTTGTCCGTGTGTGTGTGTCTGTGTGTGTGTGTATCCGTTACCTATAGACTGCGAAACGGCTGAACCGATTTTCTTGAAAATTTACACAGTTGTACTACAATCATCTGCGAGTATTCTTAGCTAGGTTTGTGTGCACCCGATAAATATCTAAAATTGATAATCGAAAAAATCGGGTTATAGAAGGAGTGGTCCGATTTTAATAAGATTTGATACACTCATAGACAAAGACATAAGAAACGATATTCAGAAGTTTCAAAGTAGCAGTTCTTACAATAGTGCAGAAAATCGATAATATTTATATAAAAGGCAAGATGTTTGTGTGTGTGTGTCTGTTTATATGCCTTCATGTCTGTATTTTTTCAGCCCTTTTATTTTAGTTTTTGCTTCGGGTTTGGCTCTAATTAGGTATAATTGTAGTTCTTAGTCTCAGCCATGATACCATTTACTCAGAGGACTTATTTAGCCTTCAAAATTCAGTTTACGACACAAAAAAAACTTATTTGATATCGATACCAGGAAATCAAAATTTGACTTACATCCATTCATTTTTCTTTCAGTCGACGCTTTCGCTTTAACTGTAAACAACTATCGCTTTTTAGTCTTTCGTGAAAACGTCCAAAGAGTGTAAGCTCCAGTACCATGGAGTAGTTTTAAAGCTTTCATTACACCCGAGCAACGCCGGGCTATACTGCTAGTCTGTGCATAAATGCAGAAACGACATAATTTATCCTTCCATATTTCAACATCCAACCTTCAACCTTATGATATTTAAATTGTGAGGAATTCAGATTTGTGTGGCACAAGGCAAATTTATCAAGCGTCACCGAGTCCACCACATAGGCTACTATCTTAAAAAGGCAGTTTAAATCAATTCTTATGACGTAACTTGCTAACATAGTCGTTACCATAAAAAGTAAATTTTATTTTAATATTCTAATATCCTAATTTTTTTCTACTAAGAACTGATTACATTTATGACTCAGACTATATATATGAGTGAGCAAGGTTCTGTGTGTCTGTGTTTGACTATACAATGGTGGAGCATACTTTAAGAAAGTGCAAACATTTTCTAAAGCAGATGAAGAGTTGTGGATATGCAGTCGATCATAATGTGGATTACTAGTTTGCGTAGGTGTCGAGAATGAAGAGGTGGCTTCCTTTCCCTTGGGACAAGCAGAAAATAGATTTTTCGTACGTTACTTTCGATGCGGTCGTTGTCGTCGATGGGAAAAGAAAAAATGAAATAAAATAACGCTTCTTCTTGACAATGATATTCGACAATGTTATCAGTTGCTTTAGTATTGAATCTAAACACGCGGCTAGCAAGCGTTGAATGGTGAGAACTTCCTCGATGTATTTCATTCAGAAAAACGATCAATTCCAATTATATATATATATATATATATATATATATATAAACATATTCCAATTATGTATTTATTATATATAAATATAATATATATAATAAATATATATATGAATATAAATGTATGTCATTATATATTATATATATTACAAATATTTTATATATAAATTATTTTATATATAAATTATTTTATATATATATATATATATATATATATATATATATATATATCATGTGTATGTGTGTGTAGATATATTAGGCGAATGGAAGAAATTGAATATATTAAGCAATAACATCAGCAATAATAATACTATAATAATATTTATTCTATATTACTAAAACCTTAGACCAAATCACCGGCGTGATGTAGCTTCCCTGTGCCTCTTCTACAAGTACTTTCATGGCTTCTGCTCCGATGAGCTTAGATCACTGGTGCCGCCTAAGCACGAATTTACACGAGATACTAGATTAGCAACTAGGTCCCACCCTTTTACAGTTAAACAAATAAGATGTAACCGTAAATTCTACTCCAACAGCTTCTTTTCTCGCGCTTCCCGCCTGTGGAACTCCCTTCCACAAGTCTGCTTTCCCGACAGTTACAATCTCCAGGTGTTTAAATGTAGGGTCAATAGACACCTCCTATCACACTAACTCCCAACTATTCTCACAACACTCTCATCTACCCAACCCTCATTCTCGGTATCCTCACCCGCCTATCACCCACCCTCTGTTATTTCCTATATTTAATCAGCCTTTCTCCACTCTACGTAGCCCCCTGCACAGTAGTGGCAGTGACATGCCTTGCTCGGGGTGAAACACTTATAAAAAAAAAAATAGAATCCTGATAAGATAAGTTATTAAAATCGAATTTTTCGAACACGTCTGCGTCCTTTCTCAACAAGAAATAAAAGGAAGTAAGACTTTTGAATTTTTTATGAACTGAAGAAATCGAACATTTTGATCTATTTGGTTGCCAGGATGAGGGTGATGGGATTTTTAGACATTTTTTTTTTTTTTGGAAAATGTATTTATTGATTATTCCAAGATTCATATTTATACAGAAACTATGTCAATTTGTTTTTAAAGTGTATTTAAACTCCGCTTTTTGTATTCTTGTTGACGCCTAACTGAAGAGATTCGAGTATGCAGGGTTTTCCAGTTGGCCTGTGTGTACACCCTTCTGTTCCCACATTAAATAAGTAATGTGGCGTCCCGTGCTCCAAATCTCTAGGCAGAGCAAATATTATTACGTTATCAGTAACATGGATGCTTGACTAAAATATGCATTTCCTTAAAATTATTATATATATATATATATATATATATATATATATATTAATGAATTAAAACACTCTCACTACTGGCGTATGAATACATGGTATATAAAACACTAAAAGTCTGCTTCCTTCTATCGATCGCCCATAGTTCAGAGGTAGAATCGCCGAGTAACGCCAGTTCGGTCGGGTTTCAATCCTGGGCGAAAAGCAATCAGATGTCTAACCGTATCCAAGTGAATAAATAACAAAGAAAGTATTAACAATGTTTAAAACATTAATTTAAAACAGGGCACAAAATATAGATTTGAATATTAATTATAAATTATAGTTCAGAACATGTACAATTTATAATCCGCTACAAAGACTTTTGGTTTCGACATCAAAATACGATGTTTCATCAGGTAGTTTTATAATTGTATCATCATTAAACTACCTTATCAGACATTGTTTTTTCGATGTAGAACCAATGTACACTTTTGGAGTAAATTATAATGTGTACATGTCCTAAACTATAATATATATATATATATATTAATAAATATACATATATTATATACATATATATATATTAATAAATATACATATTAATAAATATACATATTATCCTACGTCTGTGGCACAACTCGGAGTTTCATACGTAATGCAATCATCAGGTGAATATTTCAAACTGACAGTTTCATAGATTTGAATTTCAGTTCACTCTATGTTCATGGGAATTAAATCTTATAAAATGAATTTACTGCTTTTTTAATAACAAGATTAAAAATTTAAATATTCCAATGTTTCATGTAGTTAAAATTTTTAAATCAAAATTCTGAAATTTAAATTCAAAATTAAAATGAAGAATAAAAATTATTAAAATAATAAAATGCAGGAAGAAGAAATCAAAGGGGCCTAAATCAAGAAACGTAAAAATTTAAATATTGCGTGGAAAATAATTAAATAAATAAATAAATAAAGAAAGAAAGAAAGAAAGAAAGAAAGAAAGCGTGAAAGAAATGGACAACGGTATAGAGAAATCTATATCAATCTCGGTCTAAAAATGTAAGTCAATATTCTTTCTATGACAGCATGTGACCATTAAATCACTGTTTTTGTTAAGCAAATGAGGATTATTCATAACCCTTCAGATGGCAAGTTTTTCTACAAGGTATAGATTATTTTATCTGCTTTCCATGGTAAACTTTGGATATTCCAAGTAATAACTGGGTTCTCATTGTTTTGTTTTTTGGGGTTTTTTTTTTCATTTCCAATAATGTACGGATAAAGCAGTACTTTTGCTGTATTCATTGTCTTTTAAAGACATGAAGTTGTTAAATCTTTTCTTCCACCTGTTAGAATTGTTTCTATTAGGACCACCATAAAAAAGACTCAAATGTTATCTCCCCTGGTCCATTCAAGGGAGTCCGCTCCCCAGCTAATAGGTGCATGCTGGAAGACAGGACGAAGGGACTTCCGATAGAAGCTAGCAAACATGGCAGGTAGAACCTTGCAGGCTCTCTGTAACTCATCGTTATTCAACATCCACAACTGCTCGCTGTACTCATGTATCCACAATAATAAATTCCCTAGTTATTTCCAATACTCGGCGAGTGTGTGATCTTTCCATAACCGTTTTATTTTGTCATGTTAAAAACATAACAGTTTCCTAAGTAAAATTAAAGTCTCATTAACATCCGAATGAATTTGAGTTCTATAAAAATAATTTTCAGACATACATTGGCCATTAAATAGCCAGGTTTAATTTTACGACAAATATTTGGCCAGCATAAACAACATCCGTGACCAAACTAATAGCAAAAATGACATTTCTAAAAAATAATAGCAACTGCCGAAAAAAATAAAACCTTCCAATTGAATGGCCGATGTATGTCAGAAAATATTGTTTAAATTCATTCGGACAATAATGATGTTAAATTTTATTTTGGAAGCATTTCTAACAGGTCGAAGATAAGATTTAACAACCACACGTTGTCTTTAAACAAGCCATTATCAACGCCGAGGTGGTTCAGCATCTCACAGCACACAGGCTCCTCTCGGACAAGCAGTATGGTTTCCGCTTCACCAGGTCTACTGCTGATATGCTAACGACCATCACCGAGTATATATACCAGGCTCTCGACAAGAATGGCAAAGCCCGAACCGTTGCCTTCGATATCACTAAAGCGTTCGACAGAGTTTGCCATGCGGGCCTTCTATGCAAACTGCGGAGCTATGGTATAACTGGACATATGGTATAACTGGACTGGACTAATCCAGTCTTTCCTCTCTGACTGTACATTGAAGGTGGTATTAAACGGTCATGTCTCCCAGAACTCCCATACGAACGCGGGTGTCCCTCAAGGCTCTATCCTAGGTCCTACGCTTTTTCTGATCTACATTAATGATCTCCCTGATCCCAAGTAGGTATTTACGCCGATGACACCGCAGTTTACTCTCGCCTTGATCAAAAGTCTGGTGTGGGCGACAAAGCTAAGCTTGCAGCCGAGCTTGAAAAGGACTTCCAATCCGAGGTGGACTGGGGTAAGAAATGGCTCGTAAATTTTAATGCTTCTGAAACGAAGCTGCTATAAATTAACCATCATAGACAATCGCACCTACATCCCATTAGCATGGACCAGGCTTGCCTCCCAGAGAGTAAAACACTACGTTTCCTTGTTCTCACACTTTCAGCAGACCTCAAGTGGAATGACTATATCGAATCCATTGCTAAATCTGCTGCTATGAAAGTCGATTCTCTGTGCAGGGCCCGGAAGTTTTTTCCGTCTGAATCTATCCTTCACAGATATAACTCTACCATCCGCCCGTGCATTGAATACTGCTGCCACATCTGGTCGTGTGCCCCTGCTATTCTCCTCGGGTTTCTTGACAAAGTACAACGGAGAGTCTGTAACGTGATCGATACCGACTTGGCAGACCGCCTGCGGTCTCTCTCTCACCAACGCGACGTGGCTTCTCTGTGTCTCTTCTATCAATTCTTTCACAGCTTCTGCTCCGATGAACTTAGATCACGGTTGCCCCCTAGGTACGAATTTTCACGAGATACTAGATTAGCAACTAGATCCCACCGTTTTACAGTGAAATCGATAAAATGCAACCGCAATTTCTACACCAACAGTTTCTTTTCTCGCACTTCCAGACTGTGGAATTCCCTTCCACATGATTGCTTCCCCGACGGTTACAATCTCCAGGAGTTTAAATGTAAGGTCAATAGACACCTCCTAACACACAAAATCGCATCCATTCATTTAAACCCTTTTCCCATCTACCCAACCCCCAGCCTCGGTATCCTTACCCATCTATCACCCACCTTCTGACATTTCCTATATCTAACCACTATTTCTCTTTAAATTTCCCTATATAACCCCATGGGCAATTTTGGTATTGGAATGCTTTGCTTGGGGTGAAATGATTAAAAAAAAAAAACAGTAAATACCTTAAAAATTCTACCTAAGTAGAGTTGTCTCCTCCTGACAACTCTACTCATTAGAGGAAATGTTCATTCGGGTTCTTTTTTAGCCGGCATCTAGAAGGGAGATCACGTTGAATTTCTTCGCTTCTGCAAATACCCACAGTTAAGCCGTGAAGGCTGGTACTACTAACTAGTAAGTAAAACACTCAACGACACAAGGTCTTTAGTAAAGTGTACTCCTAATTGTATATTTTGTATAATCTAAACTTATTTATAAACTTTGTGTGTGTGTCTGGGTGTGTGTGTGTGTATCATTTTACCTATAGACTGCGAAACGGCTGAACCAATTTTTTTGAAATTTTACACGGTTGTACTATAAGTGTTGGCGAGTGTTCTTAGCTAGAGTTTGTGCCGAGATACCCTCGATAAATATCGAAAATAGATCATCGAAAAAATCGGGTTATAGAAGGAGTGGTCCGATTTTAATCAAATTTGATACATTCATAGACAAAGACATGAGAAACGATGTTTAAAAGTTTCAAGGTTACAGTTCTTACAATAGTGCAGAAAATTTGATATCGATACCAGGAAACCAAAATTTGATTTACATCCATTCATTTTTCTTTCACTCTACGGTTTCGCTTTAACTGGAAAAAAAACTATTGCTTTTTAGTCTTTCTTGCAAAGTGTCTGAGCTCCAGGACCCTGGATTAGTTTTAAAGCTTTCATTACACCCGTGCAGTATATTATAGCCGTGTAACACCCCAACGGTCCGTCCTAACAATTTCTCCGGCGGCCGTTCTCCACGCTGTGATGTTGCCGGGAGTTTGTTGAAAATGTCGGCCGAACAGCTGGGAGTACAAGATTGAACTATAAGGAACGAACTTCCACAACTTGGATGAGTTGAAAAGGATGCTTTATTCGTTTAGAGTTAGCCTTTTCGGTTGGGGCAGGCGAATGTGACACACAGCTCTAACTCTAATGGAGATCAACAAATCCATACTGGCCGAAACAAGATGAACGGAGATTCTTACTTCAAGCTCGCGACCGGCTGAACTCAACTCTCCTGACTGACTCACTTAACTGACTTCTATTTATTTAAATGAAAATCCGGAAATCCGGAAATGCTTTAGACCACCGGTGACAAACACTGGCGACTGTAAGTCTGAAATTTCAGTTATCTTTTTTTTTTATCTTAAAGCTTCCGCCGGAAAATTCTTAATGTGTGGTCAAGATACAGTAAAGGACAACCTTTGACCGGGTCACTCGACAACCCACCTGCTGAACTTTATCTCTTTATCACATTAAATCACGGAGTTAAATATTTACCGGAAGAGTGGTAGGATTTAAGCCAGTAATCGGATACCGTTGTCTCTTCCACAATTTTCCTCATAAAAGAAAAAGCGTTTATTTATTTATTTTTTCCTCTTCTTTTTCACTTTTGTTAAATATGTTTTTAAACTATTTTCTATTCTAATCTATTTTCTATTTTAACCTATTATAATAAAATATATATATGCCTAGTTATCGTGTCACAGCCGCAAACAGAACAATTTGTTTGCAACGAATAATATTATTTCAGTTCTACTTTACAAAACTGTATTTTGTTTTCCGTGTTGATGCTGTACAGATTTCATCAATCGACACATTAACCATCAGTCAGTTAAGTGCGCGCTTGGGCGATCATATCACAAAAGAGACATGACTGACTGGGCAGAAGATTATCTCACAGTAAGTTGCCATTGCTTTCTGCGGTAGACTGGTTGCCGACCAAGGCTATAGAACCTAATCTGTCCTAGTATTTAACACATAACTGGAGGGGATCGACGGATTAATACCTTTCCCATTGATATTTGTGCTTAAGTGAATGCAAAGAATTCAAATGGAATTCGAACTAGGCTCCCCCGATTTCTCGTTCCGAGCCGATATCCACTGCGCCACAACGCACATCCTTTATCATCAGTTACAGACTAAATCAACATATTTTGGAAACACATTTGATTTGATTTGAGAACGGAGTCTTCCGTTTCAGCAAATTTGTTACTTGTATAGGTTCAAAAATTCAATTTCGTTTGAAGCACAGGAGAGAGAACGTTGACGCGTTACTGGAAATAAATGTCTACTTTCTATGAAGTAAACTTAACAAAAATGTGAGAAATTTGATATATCGACGTTTTTTCAAAAACGCCATTTTAACCAATTCACGAATCCATTCAAATCCACGGGATAACAGAAAAACTTTTTCATCGTTTCTTTTCAGCAGCATATTTGCTGAATTATTTGTAAGGTTTCGTTTTATAACTAAAGAAATCCAAAAATTTATTTAACCTCCGTATATTAGAATAAGGAACGAGAAGCAAAATTATTGCTCTAATTGTTCAATGACATTAATTAATTATTAAATTAACAAAAAAAAAGAAAAAGTTGACAACCAACAAGGAAAGACGGACTCCTTCCTCAACCATTTATTCATTTTCCATCACCCACGAGGAACGAAAAAAATTCTACCTCTGCTGCTGCTCGCCCGTGTTTACAGATAAGAGCACATCCTTACCCATTAGAAGTCCTCGCTCTAACGAGCTTAATATTAAAAGATGATAAATAAATAAAGGATTACAAAAATTTCTAGCAGAGAGTTTAAGAAGAAAATAGATTGCTTCAGTGAATTAAAGTTGGTCAAGTCTCTCTTAAAGGCTAGGGACAATTTAAAAATCGACGCTGTTTTTAAAGTGGAAATGTTGGAACAAAACACAGGAATAAATAAAATAACCTTTAAGGAAGAAGAGGCCATTATTAAAGAGATGCAAAGAGAAATTATTTCCTTAAACGATAAACTGAAAGGAATTTGTACCAAGGCAGAAATAAGCCTACATGATAGTGGGTTTGTGGAAGAACAGCAAATTTCGAACCTATAGCAGTAACAAACTTTCTGAAATGGAAGAGCCCGCTCCAAAATCAAATAATATTGAGAGCTGTCTTGACAGTTTCTTTACCTATGTTTTCTAAATTTGAATTTTAAAATTATATAGCACGATTCAATAATTGCACTTAAACTGTAAACACCGGCAAGTCTAAACTAGCTCGTATGTAAGGGTATCTTACAGGCATGCGCTGCAACTGGTCTCTCATCTATTCTTGGGGGACAACAACTAATAATGAGTAGCAGTCAGTGTACAAACAAAAGAATTTTGGGATGTCCCGTTTATTATAAGTAAATATTTAAACAAGTCTCAATCCCGACTCCCAAGTACGACCCAAACTTTGTAGCAGTGGAGCATTACCTTTCTGAAGCGAGAGCTGATTTATCGGTGTTGAAAACTGTACAAGCTGGATTTTTGAAGAACTTTCGCCTGGAAACATACTTAAGAGTCACTTAAGTTTTGACAAATTGCCCTTTAATTTAAAACGATAAATTAGTCACAGGGTGGGTACAAGTTACGCTTTATTGGAGAAAGTATACGAAAATTACAATGATGTGATTCGTTCGTTGTGTACTAACAAAAGTTTTTCGGAAAATTATTTGAAGGAAAGCGTTAAAACACAAAACAAAGAAAATGAAGTGCCTTAGAGAACTTCACCACAACCACTAGCTTATTATATTGTAAATTTTGTTATACTCAAGGTCACTCTTCGAATATGCGTGCAAAGTTTCATTCATACGAAGTTAGAGTTGATAGATGTAAGGAGCTAAAATTATACACTGCATGTTGCAACAGCAAACATAAAGGCGAGAACTGCTGGGGACTCAGATATAAGCTAACCTTTTCCTGTAAAAACTTTCCTCAAAGACATATATTACTTCGCCTTGTGATAATATCAAGTAAGGAGGTTCTCTCTTTACGCCCGTGTGTGTCAATATGGAGGAAGAGAATGACCTAATGTTGCCTATAGTGACACGGGTACTACGTACTAAGTCTCTTTAAGTTGTGTTTTGGACACTAGCAGCCAGCGTTCATATTTCTACAAGAAAATATTAAGAAAATTAAAGCACAAGGAAGGATTAAAACCTATGAAATTTCAAGTAAAAAGAACATACTTAGGTGGTTCCGAAAAAAGATTAGAGCAAATTATGTTAGAAATAAATGTACGAAAAAGAAGACTACTCCCTATAGCCGTGATGTTGGATGATGAATTCAAAATTCAATTTGAATTCAGCAATCTCAATGAAATAAAAAGTAATTTAGATAAGTTGAATTACAAGTTACCCATTTCTAGTCAAGGTAAACAAATTAGGATAGAGGGAATCTTGGGAGTAGACATATTCAAATTTATGAATGAACTTTTTTTTAATCGTATCACCCCGAGCAAGGCGGTAATGCCACTGATGTGCAGGGGGCTACGAAATAGTGAAAAGATTGGAAAAGAGAAAGCCGGAAACCATGTCCTAAACAGGAAACACGTGATGAGCCTCCTAACCCGTTCAATAGACGTGGGTGGAGTGTGAACCGGGCGATAGATAGATCTATCTACTTCAATTATGATGCCGAAATCATAGGTGCATGAATAACATGGATAGCCAAATGGAATTACTCCATTTGAGAATGTTCTGCACTTCTTTTATGATCATCAAATTACTCCTACAGAATCAGAGACGTCCAAAGTACTCGATAACTACTACACAATGATCTCCGAGCATGCCTCCCGCCCTGAACGACACTTACATTTTGTAATAAAACCCAAGCTTACATACCCAGATATGTTTCCGAATACCTTGAAACTATTTAGTAAAAGCGATTAAAAGGTTCGTTCAGCAAGAATTAAAAGAGGCGATGCGTTAATTGAAAAACAAACAGCCCCAGTCTTCTATACCCACTGGAGTTATTTCTTACACATAATTACTTTCCTGATATTCCAGCAGACGAAGAACCTAATTACGGTAATTAAGTTCGTTCAAAAGATAGTAAGGAACATAACACTAGAAAATCAGTAAATAAATTAACCCGTACCTGGTGTAAAAAGAAAAAACATCCACATCAGAATTTGAATATCATTATTAATAATAGCGGTAAAATGGCCAGAATACCGCCAGAAATATCAGGGTAGTCTTCCTGTAAACATTTCCTAAAAGATGTTAATTAATGAAAATTATATCTAAAGAATATATATATATATATATATATATATATATATATATATATATATATATATATATACAAACAGTTTGTCTCTTTCATGGAGCTGATTCATGCCGACTTCGTGCGGACACCATCTTGATGTTCTCACTCGTCAGGGCTTTTTGCCGTTAAGTCCCGTCTTCTTTTCTTGTTTATATAGAATATGATGTGATATTGTAGGCGTGATCCTTTTTTTTTTATTGATCTATTTTTATTGGTTTAACCTTTTTCTTGATGTGCTAATTTATTTTTTGATGTCATGGTTGTGTTAACTGGGAATCAAGAGCAAACAGCCCTGACGAGTGAATAAAACATTAGGGTTTCCTCACGAAACTCTGAAGTCGGCATGAATCTACTCTATTTTAGAGATAAAATCTTTGTACCCATCAGCGATAACGAGCAATTTACGATAAAATACTAACTTGCCAAATTACATCTTATCAGTAATAACCACTGAAAAATAAGCTTAGCGCTAAATATTATCACAACTATACAATTCATACATATAAATAGATATAGATATAGATATGTATATAGCGTAGATTTATTGTTGCTTTTATTTTAATTACTACTTGATTTTTCTATTATTTGTGTTCATAATGGTATGTGTGTCGCTCCACATGTTACGAGTCTAAAGTTGACTCTCTGCAAGTGAATAAACTTGTGATTTCACATTTTAAGATCCGTATTTTCATGAGTTATCTCCCTCTAACACTGTAAGTTAGTGGTCCACCACTTCTGTAGCCTGACTGAACTCACAACTACTTGGGATAACTCATGGCTTCCAAAAGAGGCACTACTACGCAAAGAATGGAGTGGTTGTAATGAAGGGTTCGGTTTAAAATTCCTAGCACCTGAAGAACGCCAGAGCGTTTCAACGGTCGAAACGTCGTACAAATTGCAAGAAAGATGAGAACAATAGTTCGAATAATGAAAATACTACCTCATCTCAGAAATATAGACAAATACTAATTTATATGTGCCTGTGTCTGTTTCATCTTTGACTAACGTCATAGTACTTTAAGTACGCTGCTGAGATAAATTTTTGTTTTAAATTGAAGTTCATACACAATTAGTAATACTGATTTTTATTTTAAATCAAACATTAACCTTAATGCATCAATAAATTGTTGTCGTGTTGTCAGAGGGTGGAAAATGCGACACTAATCTGTGATGGCACATTTAACATACATCCAAGTTGTTATAAAAACGTTACATAAGAAACATCAGTCAGTCAGGTAAGTGCCATACGTGATACACAATTGGTCGATACTGTCTCAAAAGAGACATGACTGACTGGGCAGAAGATTATCCCGTCGTAGGTTGCCACTACATTCGGCGGTAGACTGGTTGCCAGCCAAGGCTATAAAACCTAATATGTCTTGTTATTTAACCAATAACTGGAGGGAATCGACGGATTAATACCTTTCCCAAGAGTATTTGCGCGTAAATGAATGCACGGAATTCCACTGAAATTCGAACTCAGCTCTACCGATTTCTGATTCCGAGATGATATCAACTTCATCACAACACACATAATATGAAACATACGCAATAGTATTTGTCTATATTTCCGAGATCAGATATTTACATTATTTAAACTGTTTGGGCTATTGTTTTTATCTTTATTGTTCTGCCCCGACATTTCGAGCATTGTACGCTCCGACCTTCTTCATGTAACTGTAATGTTAAACTAAATCCTTTATTTCGATCAATTCGGTGTTTTGTTCTTCTTCCATGAGTTATGTTACATGTTCAAGATGTCTTACTTAACTCTAGTAAGTTTTTGTTCGCCACTACTTTTGCCAGGTATTGAACTCACAACTCACAAGTCGCTGGATCCGAACAATGCTGATATCCACTTGGCTCTATCTTTTTCAGAACACATGGCCTAATAGATAAAAGCCTTGGATGGATCCAAGAAAACGTTAGTTGCCATCAAACAAATAGTCCAGATAAAAAATTGTAAGCATTTTCTTTTTTGATAATAATGCTTTTAGTGACACAAGTATTAATAATTAACCTATAGTTGGAGGAAGAAGACAACTTTCCGCTGATGTATTGACACGTAGATGAATATAACGAACCCAACTAGAATTCATACGTGGCTCTCCGATTAACAATTTCGAACCGTTATCTATTACAGCAATCGCATATCCAAACTTGTAGCACCTGAAATTCCCAAGCAGTCACCTATTTATGTAATGATCAGGCTCGACGTTGCTTAACTTCAGTTATCGTATGTATATATGCTGGATTAGGCTTAAGCATATCTTGCCATTTCCTGGCGCGCTTTATACCGCTCGACCAGAGAGAACTTTACAGCCCATTAATATTCTATTTTCCATTTAAATGAATTCCCATTTCCTCGTTCAGTTTGGTTTATTTTATAAACATTACCACAGGCTCTAATTTTGGGACCAGATAAAAGCTCTCTTATATCCGAGTTTCTTTTATATCTGAGTCTCTTATATCCGGGTTATACTGTAATTTCTTTTTAATCTGAATATTTTGTTACTTCAATGGCAGTGAGTTTTAAGCACGGGTATCCACTAAAAATAACGCTTCAAGCAATAAAAATTCCTGATCGAAAATAAATCCATAGATTCTTTTTATATAGAGGGTGATTGAAAAGTAACTCCCTATTTTATGTATGGGCGGCCAGCCAGGACTCCTGACTTAACACCCAGTCATTTTTTTTCTTCTTTGGGGTTGGTTAAAGGAGCCCGTCTGCTATACGAAACCAAGACTTCGGAAGTAATTGAAGTGCGAATACAAGAATTCATGTCTTCAGATATAACAAGTGTTTTTGGTGAAAATGATTGGTTCCTGGGCGGTTATAGAAGATGGTATCAAAATCTGGCTTTCATATCGAGTTTTAAATAAAACCTCTTCCTAAATGCTTTCCTCACATGTCCATTGCTTTTAAAATCATAATTAATAAATAAATTACTAGTATTTTTCAATGGAGAGTTTTCTTTTTTCACTGTAGTTCAAGGTTTTATTTTATCGAAACAAAAGGGGGCTGAGATGTTAAATAAAAACGATTTTAGGATATACTAAAATATAACAACAGCTAAAATGACAATCAAGCAACCACCTTTCTATGTAATGATCAGGCTCGATGTTGCTTAACTTCAATTATCGTATGGAAACCGGTGTTTCTACGTGATGTTGGCATAAAGCCGACGTAGATTAAAAAATATTGATGAAAATTCATAAGACGTGAGGAACTCATAAAATTAGTGTACAGGGTGATTGGAAAGTAACTGCTAAAATGACAACCATGTATGGACGGCCAGCCAGGACTCCTGACTTAACACCCAGTCATTTTTTTTTCTTTGGCGTTGGTTAAAGGAGCAAGTCTGGTATACCAAACCAAGACTTTGGAAGAAATTGAAGAGCGAATACAAGAATTCATGTTTTCCATATAACAAGAGTTTTTGGTGAAAATAGTTGGTTCCTTGGCAGCTATAGAAGATGGTATTTAAATCTGGAGTTCATATCGAATTTTAAATAAAACCTCATCCTAAACGCTTTCCTCACATGTCCATTGCTTTTAAAATCATAATTAATAAATAAATTATTAGTATTTTTCAATGGAGAGTAACTTTTCTTTTTTCACTGTAATACTGCTGTTCATCTAAGTGTTCTCGATAGGCTCCAAAGGAGAATCAGCAATATGATAGGTACCGACTTGGCGGCTCGACTACAGCCACTTACCCACCGACGAGATGTGGCCTCCCTTTGTCTGTTCTATAAATATTTTCATGGCTTCTGCTCCAACGAACTTAAGTCACTGGTGCCTCTGCAACAGGTGTTTACTCATGCAACCAGATTGGCAACTGGGTCCCAACCATTCACAGTTAGATTAACCAAATGCAGACGACAATTCTACTCTTTCAGCTTCTTCTCTCGCACTTCCCGCCTGTGGAACTCGCTTCCATATTCTTGCTTTCCTGACGGCTACAACCTCCAGGAATTTAAATGCAATGTCAATACTTAATCATTTGACTCTTGTTCTTTCACCCCCCGTATATCCTTTCCTTTCTCTCCACTTTTGCAACTGTCATCACACCTGTATTCACATCCTTCTCTTGCTCCTTTCCAACTGGTTCGTCTTCCTCTTCACTCTCTTCTACTTTATCTCTTCTACTTAATCTTTTTATTCTTATGTAGCCCCCTGCATATCAGTAGCATTACCGCCTTGCTCGGGGTGATACGATTAAAAAAACAGTTCTGGAAGTTCATGAATTTTATTGCTTGAAGCGTTATTTTTAGTGGATACCCGTGCTTAAAAGTCACTGCCATTGAAGTAACAAAATATTCAGATTAAAAAGAAGTTACAGTATAACCCGGATATAAGAGAACCATATATTAAAAAACGGGTATAAGAGAGATTTTCTCTGGTCCCAAATTAGAGCCTGTGGTAATGTTTATGAAATAGACCAAACCGGATAGACCCTGATATAAGATAACTTTTATCCGGTCCCGAAAACTCTCTTATATCAGGGAGGGTTACGCAGTAGCTAATTCTTTTTTTTTTATCGAAAAAAAGGGCTGACGTGAAATAAAAACGATTTAAAAATATACTAAAATATAACAACTTATAAAATGACGACCAAAATAATAAAAAAAAAACAGAGACAAAATCAGAAGGCAAAAAAACTAACTGAAGACAAAATAAAGCGTTTATTGTAAAACGCTTCCATTGTAAGACATTTGAGACGAATTATTTTCTATAGCAATTTCTGGGAGCAAAAGAATAAGGAAACCGATACACCACGGTGTACAAGAGATTTTACGAAGAATCCATTATTATAATCGGATTAGCCGTGCCCTGACCTGCGCCGAGAGAAAAACAGTCTTTCTCTCCCCATTTACGAACAAGCGGACAACCGGGTAGATGTGCGTACATGCATAACATTATGATTATAAATGTAAGTAGAGTTTTAAATGTTTTGTGTAAAATGTGATTAATACCGACTTGGCTGACCGCCTGCAGTATCTCTCTCACCGGTGTGACGTGGCTTCCCTGTGCCTGTTCTATAAATACTTTCATGGCTTCTGCTCTGACGAACTTAAATCACTGGTGTCCCCTAGATGTGAATTTGCACGTGATACTAGATTGGCAACTAGGTCCCACCCTTTTACAGTGAAACCGATGAAATGTAACCGCAATTTCTACTCCAACAGCTTCTTTCCTCGCACTTCCAGCCTGTGGAATTCCCTACCGCATGCTTGCTTCCCGGACGGCTGCAACCTCCAGAAGTTTAAAGGTAAGGTCAATAGACACCTCCTAACACACTAACTCACACCCACTCTCTCCAACTCTCTCCCTATGTATATCCTAAGTCGTCTACCACCCTCCTTCTGACATTTCCCATGCCAATCGCTCTATGTAACCCCCTGCGCTATAGTGGCAGTGGAATGCCTTGCTTGGGGTGACACGATTAAAAAAAAGAAAACAAAAACAAAAAACAAAAAAAAAACAAGCACACGTATGAAATTATTAATTGATTTTTATTTCTGATTTTACGGTTTATCAATCTTTTGCATGTTATTTACAGCGAGTCAATATTTTTACATTGTAAGAACTTTTCCAAGATAATAATGATATACTTGTAGAAGTCCTATCAATGAAAGAATAGTTGTTGGAGGGAGAAGTTGATTCATAATTTTACGACAGGTATATGTGCGTTGGGAATATCAGTTTAGAGCGAGAAGTCGGGAAAAAGAATTCGAATTCCGATTGAATTCTTTGCATTCACTTACGCACAAATACTCTTGGGGACAAACTATTAATCCGTTTTTTCACTCTAGTTGTGGGTTAAATAACAGGAAAGACTGGGTTCTATAGCCTTGACAGGCAACCAGTCTACCACAGAAAATAATGGTAACCTACTGCAGGATAATCTTCCCAGTCAGTCATGTCTCTTTCGAGACATGATCGCCCAAGCGTGTAGCACGTATGGCACTTAACTGACTGATATATGCGTTGTGGTACTTCGAATAAGAAATCTGTAAGACGAGTTCGAATTCAAGTTGAATTCATTGCATTCAATTACGCGCCAATACTTTTGGGACAGGTATACATCTTTCTCTTTTTCATACAGCTATGGTTTCAGTAGCAAGACAAATTGGGTTTTATAGTTTGACTGGCAACCAGTCTACTCAGAAAGGAATGTCAACCTACTGGAGGGAAAAAATTTTGGTAAATTTTTGATTTGTTCCCGGAAGGCCTTTACCTCGTCAAATCTTTCCAAAACATCCTTAATTCCGTGCAAATGCATATGCTGAACTCAAATCGATAATTGTTTATTGAAGAAACCTACCTTTTTTCATGTTATCGGCCAGAAAAAAAAATCGGACTATATCTCATCCCTTACCACCGATCTCATATCTGATTCACTGCAGAATGACTTGAGATGTAGGATACTTATTTCGGCCTATTTACTTCCTTTGAGCAATTACTTCGCGATTTGTTTGGTTTCTGAACTCCATTTCTGTGTAGTAATTGTTAAAAGGAAGTAAAAAGGCCGAAAAATCGGCAAACTACGCATGAAGTCATTTTGCAGTGAATAACATTCTTTTAAGCGTGGATCCGGGGTGAGATTAAGAGCGACAAGAAGTTCGATGTTTTTCTCTTCGTTAACTTGAAAAAAGATAGACTTTTGTCAATAAACAATTATCGATTTGAGTTCAGCATTTACATTTGCACGGAAATAAGGATGTTTTGGATAGATTTGAAGGGGTAAAGACTTTCAGGGAACAAATAAAAAATTTACCAAAATTTTGCCTGGTCAACATGAAAGAGATATGATTGCCTAAGAGTGTATCACGTGTGTCTCACACCTGACTGACTGATATGCGCATAAATTAATATGACGGACCCGACTGGAATCAGAACTCGACTCTCCGTTTTCCAATTCCGAACCTATACGCATTGCACCACCTGCATCTCGTCTTCACTTATTATCACAAGTAAGATTTTTGTCGGAGTCACAATCGTTTTTGGTAGGACTTCTCACTCTAGGATGGTTTTATAAATTTATTTTAAAAAATAAAATAAAACACGGATTTTCACTTAAATGAGTGCATCTACTAAAATGACGTCTATATAAACTTATTAATAAATGAAACTTTGCCTGTATGTGTGTGTCTGTGTGTGTGTATCCGTTACCTATAGACACCGAAACGGCTGAACCGATTTTCTTGAAAATTTACACAGTTATACTATAAGCATCTGCGAGTGTTCTTAGCTAGGTATTGTGCCGAGGTACCCCCGATAAATATCGAAAATCGATAATCGCAAAGATCGGGTTATAGAAGGATTGGTCCGATTTTAATCAAATTTGATACACTCATAGACAAAGACATAAGAAACGATATTCACAAGTTTCAAGGTTGCAGTTCTTACAATAGTGCAGAAAATTTGATATTGATACCAGAAAATTAAAATTTGACTTACATCCATTCAAGTTTCTTTCAATCTATGGTTTCACTTTAATTGGAAACAACTATTGCTTTTTAAAGTCTTTCGTGCCAACGTCCAAAGTGTCTGAGCTCCAGGACTATGGATGAGCTTTAAAGCTTTCATTACACCCGAGCAACGCCAGACTATACTGCTAGTAATTATATATATTAATGTATATTTGAAAAGCAGTCTTTCTTTTTAAAGTGTTTCGTTAAAAACTACCGATACAGATTTTATTAAATTTTGATTCAATTTTTCCAGTACAGTGCTACATCTACTTACGAAAGGCTACACATACGAACTTTTCAGGTTACGAAACGCCTCTTCAGAAATATATTGCCTCTTGTTACGAAAGAAATTTCAAGATACGAAAGGCGAAGATTTCGAAATACGCGCTGATACTCGCAGCTCCCAGATTCCACCGAACGTAAATATACCTGTAGTATTCCTGTATCTTGGTTTGAAAGTGGCGCGTCCGAGCTGCTCTGCCATTGGCTATTGCCCAGCATCCTCCTGGTATCCCATTGTCTAGGAGGGACCTCCATTTGTAATTTCATTCTTTACTTTATTCTATGTACAACTAACATTTTTATGTTTATTGTGCAGTAATTTTAAGGGTAAATGTTCGTTTTAACTCCCGACGGCTTTTCCCCTTCAAATTTATCCAATATAGCATTATCTCTGTGCAAATGTATATGCTGAACTCAAATAAAAAATTAGTTATTGAAGAAACCTAGCTTTTTTGCTTTGAAAGTCCATAAAAAAAACGAACTATATCTCGCACTTTTGCTCCCCCGTAACTCTCACTAAGTCATGTAATTAACTGCAGAATGACGTTCTACGTAAGCGACAAATTTCTGTCGATTTTTGGTCGATTTTCTTCCTTTACTGAAACTTCCGGCGATGTACTTCTAGACATGAAAGTAATAAGCGTAGAAATACAAGAGCGCATTACTTTCATGACAGGAAGTACATGACTTCGTGGTAGTTACGGGAGAAAAAAGTGCAAGATATAGTTCGTTTTTTATGGACATTTAGATAAAAAAGGTAAGTTTCTTCAATAACTAATTGTTGATTTGAGTTCAGCATATACATTACATTTATATAGAGATAATTCTATTTTGGATAAATTTGAAGGAGAAAAGCCGTCAGGAGTTAAAACAAACATTTACCATTTTAAGATGTATTTGTTACAGGTTTTGATGCATTTTTCATAATTCATAAAAAAATTATGTCCGAATTTTTGCGGGGCTTGGAATTGATTAGGACATTTATAGGGGAAAAAGCGTCTTTACTTACGAAATTTTCACGTTAAGAAACGACTTCCAGAACGAATTATTTTCGTAACTAGAGGTACCACTGTGTACTCTTACACGTTTCCATTTTGCTGGCGATAAGAAATGTAAAAACGTTCCGTAAGTTTTGACTTTCCAAGCTCTTTCAGCCTCGTCACTGGCCATTTTCAAGGATGATATTTCCTAATATTGTTGTTTTATCCTCATGTTCTGTCTGTAACGTAATTCATTTTGTGTTTTGGAAAAAAAGCGTTCTTTAAAGCTATCACGTGACGAAAGAGACTGGGAATTGCGTGAGTTTCTGCTTTATTTGTTTTGCTTTTTAGACTTTCAAAACTCAGTTTTAAATGTTAAATAATGTAATGTTGAGGGTAAGAGAGAATTATTCAATATGTATTGCGGCTTTTATTGCGAGGTGCCTTTGATATTGAGATTTAAATAGTATTTTTGTATTTCCAGCAAAACTTTTCCTTAAGGATTCTTGTGAATTATGTGTTAATATTTTTTTATTTATTGCACTTTTGTTTTCTCCTTACCGCCAGCAAAAAGGAAACATGAATGAATACTGGAAAAATTATATCAAAAATTAATAAAATCTTCCTTATCGGCTGTTTTTATTGAAACCTGTTTATTTACACACACACACACACACACACACACACACACACATATATATATATATATATATATATATATATATATATATATATATATATCCGCAGACAGATCTGTTTCGATGTATCACAGCTCATCAATACGGTTAGACATACGATTGCTTCTAGCTTGGATTGAAACCCGAACGAATTGACATCCGACGGCAATTCTACCTCTGAGCTTGGAAATATAAACACACGCGAGTAGCTGAGAGTGTTCAAATTCATAACTGAATGAACGATATATATATATAGTCAGCTGCAGATAGATCTGTTTCGCTCTATCACAGTTCATCAGTATGGTTAGATATCCGATTGCTTCTAGCCAGGAGAGAAAGCCGACCGAATTGGCATCAGTCGGCGCGATTCTACCTCTGAGCTATTGGCGCTCAGTAGAGGAAAGCGAACTTTGCCGTTATATACAATGTAAAAACAGCCAGTAGCCGAGAGTTTTCAAATTCATAACTGAATGAACGATATATATATATATATATATATATATATATATATAGTCATCTGCAGATCTGTTTCGCTGTATCACAGCTCATCAGTACGGTTAAATATCCAATTGCTTCTAACCAGGATTGAAACCCGACCGAATTGACATCAGATTCTACCTCTGAGCTATGGATGCTTGTAGAAGAAGGCGGATATATATATATGCATATTATCTTATGTTTGTAGCACGACTCGGACTTTCATGCACTCTGCAATCATCTGGTACTCATTAACTAATCGTTCCGGGATTTGAATTTTTGAATCTCGCGTTGTTCATGGTA
Source organism: Ascarosepion bandense (assembly GCA_037127315.1). NCBI lineage: Eukaryota > Metazoa > Mollusca > Cephalopoda > Sepiida > Sepiidae > Ascarosepion > Ascarosepion bandense. The sequence continues at coordinate 1,264,862 of JBBBDQ010001428.1, forward strand.
GTTAAAAGTCATAACATTGGCGTGAATGTTTTAAAAATATTTTAATTGTATAATTTAACATGATTTGCACTAAAACTTAAACATTTTTTTGAAAAGTAAAATCTTAAAAATTAAATTAAATTTATATTTAAATTCATAGGCAACCTTCGTTCTGTCTTTCGCCTGCTCAGGACCGTCAAGTATATTACACCCTGTATTTACATTATTCGGACTATTGTTCTCAACATTGTTTCGATTCGTACGACGTTTCAGCCATTGTACGGTCCGCCCTTCATCAGCTGCTAGGAATTTCGAACCGAACCATTTATTATGATCACTGGGGTATATAAACTCCATCCCTTGCAGGCAGTCTCAAATAAAAGTCATGAGTTATCCATCTAACCCTGCAACTTATTTGTTTACCATTGCTGTAGCCTGGAATTGAACTCACAATTCTAATAGTCAAGTCAGGAATTAAGGACACATGGCCCAATGGATACAGACATTGGTTAGTTTCTTGCCTTGTAAAATTTTGCAAAGTATTAATAACAAAAGAATCATTCTCTTTTCATATACACATAATGGAATGAAATACATCATTTCTTTAATAAAAAATTGGGATATCTTAATAGTTGTGGCCGGTATTGTATGACGGAAATAAACTCGAAAGTGGACTCGTGACTGACTATTTCTGAAAACATTACCAGGGTCAGTTATTAATGCCCTTCAGTACAGAGTGCGTTCTACACGATACAGGGTACCTACACCACATATCTTGTCACATAAATGAAATTCATTTTTCGTCATTAATCGACGAGAGGGAAACAAGAAAGTGGGTTGGACAGTATTCGATCTCGGATTGCATTTTCTTAGACGTGCGCTACGGTCCATAATTATTAGGTCACCACAGTTTTTTAAAAGATATTATGTATTTCATACTATATTTAGTATTTTTTTTTATATAATCGTGTCGCCCCAAGCAAGGCATTTTACTCCCACTGTTGTGCAGGGGGTTACATAGGAGGAATGTTATGAGGATTGAGAGGTTGCGTGTGGTGTCAGGAAGAGAGTAGGAGAAAGAAAAAATACTGATGAAAGTGAGGTGAACGAAGAAAATAAGCATGAGAGAGAGAACGTAAGTTAGTGAGACAAGAGATGACTATTGACTTTAACATTTAAATTCTTGGAGATTGTAACTGTCGAGAAATCAAGTATGCGGAAAGGGAATTCGACAGGCGAGAAGTGAAAGAAAAGAAGCTGATGGAGTAGAATCTGCGTTTACAATTTATTGGTTTCACAGTAAAAGGGTGGGACCTAGTTGCTAATCTTGTGGCTCGAGGATATTCATATATAGTGGGTACCAGTGAGCTATGTTCATCGGTGAAAGTGTTTGTAGAAGAGACACAGGGAAGGCACACTGTGCCGGCGAGAAAGCAACGGTATCCTAGCTACCAAGTGTATTGCCAAATGAAAATAAAATGGTTCGATTGTTACCATTACTTTAAAAAAAGTTACAAGGCAAGGAAGCAAAGATAGACTCCTCCAAATCACCTTAAATCTTCTTGATTCTTTTATTGATGAAATTGCAATATAGGTAATTATAAAATACTTATAAATTGAACTGATGTACATGTTATTGTACAATATTAACAAAAGAACCATTCTATTTTCATATACAATTATTCCCTTGGCAATAAATACTAAACATAGTATGAAATACATCATTTTTTAAAACACTGGGGTGGCCTCATAATTATGGTCGGTAGTGTATGTTCCTGAAAATATATGCTTTTAACTGCTTCTCACCTCAATTAATAGTCGGAGAATGTAAATTACATATACAGAATCCTTAGTGAAATGATAGAATATTGAGAAGACTTGTTTTCACTTGATTTCCAATAGGAGCTAACGGATAATGTAGCTTAGCAGTGAATTAATATTCAGAGAACTCAGGAAGAAATAGAGGAAGAAAAACTCGCATGTCCGGAAGGGAGATTAGAAGTTTTACTACCACTAAATCCCCAGAAATGGCCACTTGTATCTCTGGAATAATAATAATAATAATAATGATGATAATAATAATAATAATAATAATAATAATAATAATAATAATAATAATAATAATATAAAGAAATAGAGGAAGAAAAAAACTAAGCTTCTGAATAAGGAAACGTTTCACAGCAACCTGCACGACACGTGATCTTTCAGAAAACCATTCCTGCAGAGCGCATCGTCGATGTCACATGTGCACGGGTATTTTCGTAATCCACAGTGTGTATTCTAAAACGTTAATCGCGATGCATCCGAATGAAACGTCCGTAATCCCGGCATGCATCCAAAGAAAATCCCACTCTCGAGTCGGAAAGACGTGGGCACTTTGGACACATACAGCTACTCGGCCTCTTTGCTTGCAATATGAGGTGTAAGTCGCAGATCAGTGCTGACGGCAAAAGGTTGGTGGCAGTGGAGAGGCGATTGTGGGCAGAGAGTTAGACAGAAACATTATTTTTGGCGCAGTAACAAACACAAGACCGATCATAACTTGGAACTACCGAAAATGATTTTATATTCATTGGAATAGAAACAATGCGACTATCTAGAATTAATGGACAAGGATCTTATTTAGAAAAGGAAAATGATATTTTATAAATTTACCTACGGTTAAATGCTAGCCTTGTATATCCACTTCACACCAGAATAATCAGAGAAACGTAATTAATCTTATTTACCAAGCATAGCTTAGATGTTGCCTTTTGTACAATGATGTTTAGCTTTTACAAGACCCAAAAGCGTCATTCTACATAGCACTTGCATAGTTAGATGCCAATATTTGTGCTATGTGACGAAGATATATCTATCTTCGTTACATTTTATGATATATATATATATATATTCCATTTGCAAACGAGTTATTACGCGACCAAGGTTTCTAACATGAGTGCTGATTTGCAATAACTGATTTTGCCGTTTACCGTTTTTTTAAGAACACTCACGTAACGCTGTTTTTTTTTAACGCTCACGTGGCAGGGAATTTTTGAACGTGGAATTTTTTAAGTTACAAGGTATTATAGCGTTTCCATCTATAGTTGTATGAACCTAGCAGTTATTTTTTAGTCTGGTTACACTTAGTCATAAAATACCTCCGAGTCACACTTGGTCATAAAATACCTCCGAGTCACACTTGGTCATAAAATACCTCTGAGTCACACTTGGTCATAAAATACCTCCGAGTCACACTTGGTCATAAAATACCTCCGAGTCACACTTGGTCATAAAATACCTCCGAATCACACTTGGTCATAAATACCTCCGAGTCACACTTAATCTTAAAATACGTCCTAGTTAAACTTAGTCATAGAATACCTCCTAGGTTCATACAAACATCGATGTAAATGCAATAATTCCTTGTAATTTTAATATTTGCGCGTTCAAAAAGTTACGGCCACGTGAGCGTTAAAAAGAACACCGTTACGTGAGCGTTTTTAAAAATAACGGTAAACAGTAAAATCAGTGTTTGCAAATCGCCTGAAGATACCACTCATGGTAGAAAACTAGGTCGCGTAAATCTCGTTTACAAATAGAAAATATTCAAAAGTTCTACAATATAATTGTATTGAACACTTTTAATACAAATGTGCACCAGTCTAACCATATTATGACCAGAAACTAAGTAAATAAACAATCAATATATATATATATATATATATATATATATATATATATATATATATTGTAACAAAGTTGTGGAACTCATAGGTTTTTTAACCTGCTGTTCATGCATTTACTTTTATAAAGAGTGCTCGATACATACGTAGAGCGTTATATTGTAATAGTTGTTACAATGGTTTATAAATTCATAGTATCACTACACAAAGATTTTCGCGTTTCGAAGCTACCTATTAGGTGCTTCTCATCGGGTGACGAAGTTGGAATGAAAATTTAAATGGTGAAAACGGTTTATTTGTGGTGATATGATGTTTAAGTGAAAGTGGGGTTGGGAGCTTATTCTGATTCTGTCGGCCGTATTATAGCCTTAGAGATATGGGTTAGGAGATGTGGCTTACTTTACGACAGGTTTCTTATTTATCTTGACTGGATACGGTTGAAGTGGTTGAATATTTCTCGTTCAAATTGAAATAAACAAAAAAAAAACACCTCACCCACACGACCCCCCAAAAATGCAACAAATACACATAATCAACCCACTAAATAAATAGAACAAAAAACGTAGAAATAAAAGAAAATAAATCCCACACCAAACCAACGATAATTCCATCTACCTGTAAATGGTAGTAAAATAAATAAAACTATCAACACTGCAAAAAAAATAAATAAATAGATATATATATATATATCCCAATAAAAAATAACCTAAACTAAACGAAAAAGCAACCTGCCCAAAACTAAGTTAACCCATACCCTCTCTAAACCAAATACCAGGACCTCAAGAACCATGAACGAACGACTAGACCATTCTAAAATCTCACACCACATATATTTACACCGTTATCATTAACAACGACGCCACTTTAACCATATCCAGACAAGATAAATAAGAAACCTGTCTTAAAGTAATCCACATCTCCTAACCCATATCTCTAAGACTACAATACGGCCGACAGAATCAGAATAAGCTCCCAACCTCACTTTCGCTTAAACATCATATCACCACAAATAAACCGTTTTCACCATTTAAATTTTCATTTCAACTTCGTCACCCGATGAGAAGCACCTAATAGGTAGCTTCGAAACGAGAAAATTTTTGTGTAGTAATACTATGAATTTATAAACCATTGTAACAACTATTACAATATATATATATATATATATATATATATATATATACTCTTAAAATTTTTGGGATATTCTACAAATCCATGGGTAATAAATACTACACAGCTAAGCCTCCGCTCTTTATACAAATCGTACAACAGTTACTGTTTAAACTAATCCAGAAAAAATGGACTTGTAGAAAATGAAAAAAAATTTAAGATTATATTACACTGTTAAATTTAATAAAACAATTAACATTGAGTTCTACTTGAGTTTGTCTATAATGTAATTTACCTTAGGAAAATACCAAATATTCTACGTTATATATATATATATATATATATATATATATATATATATATATATATGCTATTAAATATAAGAGACAATGAATGTCTATTATGTTTAATCATGAGCCGTTCTAAACGTCGTATTTTTGCTTTAATTTCAGTTGAAAATAAAGACAAAAATTCTCCAACATTTAGATAATTATTTATTGGTTTTCTTCTAAGCTTGTTGAAGAATTTTTGTCTTTATTTTCAACTGAAATTAAAGCAAAAATACGACGTTTAGAACGGCTCATGATTAAACCTAATATACATTCATTGTCTCTTATATTTAATAGAATATGTTTAGAAAATTACTTGCTGCCTCGATATACTATATACATATATATATATATATATATATATATATATATATATATATATATATTAAGTATACATATTATTCTATATATATATTAAATACACATATTATTCTACGTCGATGACATGACTCAGAGTTTCATGAGTTAGGGAAAAATAAATTTTAAATTTAAATTTTCTATCTGCAATTTCTGTCTATTTAAATTTCATTCTTGATATATTTAAAAATAGTAACTCAACATTAAATGATTTAACTCCCATTACCTTAATGAATTTAAATTCAAATTTCTTAAACGGTCAGTTCGTAATATAGCTTTCATAATTGTGTAACGCGTGATTACATGCACTATATATATATGTATGTATATATATATATATATATATATATATATATATATTCTTTTATTTTAAGCAGTTCCAACAGATTTTAGTGATGAACATTTTGTGGGTTGTGATGCAGAAAACCAGAACGAAAAATCGGAGAAGCGAGTTCCATTTGAATTAGTTGCATTCACTTACGCGTAATTACCCCTGGGAAAGGTCTTAATCCGTCATTTATTCCTCTAACCATGAGTTAAAGAGTAGAACAGATAGGGTTCTATAGCCTTGCTTGACAATCAGTCCACCACAAAAGAAATGGTAACCTTCTGGGGGAAAATCTTCGCCCCAGTCAGTCATGTCTCTTTCGAGACATGATTACCCAAGCGTGTATAACTTAACTGACTGACATTTTATATGAATATTTACTAATGCAAAACAATTTTCAAAAAATGCTTTAAATGCTTTTCATTACTACCGATGTTTTTTAATTGATTGTCTTTGTACTAAAGAATTTATATCTGCCTTTTAGTCTACTACTACTACTGGTCATGGACATGACGGTAAATTGCATCCGGCAGCAAGGCCTCTGATTGGGAGGTTGTGAGGTGCATGGAACCATCTTTTAATTCCTGTTGTTCTCAGGTCCATCCTGAGCCGGAGTGGTAGCAGCGGTTAGGGTCCCAGCTATCGGCATATAGTTAACCCCCTCCCAAACTGACGCGGTCCGAACCCTTTTTCATGTACTAAGCTTTTTCTTTTTTTTAAACCATTTTTCCTTCTTTCGATAGTTTTCGTGGAAGGTTTTTTCGACACGAGTATAAATTTTACAATCTCACTTATATATATATATATATATATATATATATATATATATGTGTGTGTGTGTGTGTGTGTGTGTGTGTGTGTGTGTGTGTGTGTGTGTGTGTGCGTGCATTATTTTTAGGCTGGAAATATTCAACCAAACAATATTTATTGAATTTAATCGATAATATCAGTTGACGTTTTTTCCTTTTTTTTTTACAATTGTCGAATTCACGATCGAAATATGTTGGTGAAGTTACTGAAGTTCATGTTTATCGTATCGCTCCTGATCAATTACTTTCAATCGTCTCAATCATTGTGATTGGCTGAAAGTTTTGAATAAGTCCAAAGTTACCTCATTTGTAGTGATTAAACAACCAAAAGAGATCGCACAAAAATGACTTTATTATTATTCATTTGTTTTAAATGTTAGTCAGAGACATATAATTTTTCTATGAATAATTTATGCAAACAACAACATAAATATCCATGTATATTAATGTGCCTGAACTGTTCAATCTGACAAATGGGACAAATATATATTGGATAAACGTTGCTTTCTATTAACTACTTTCGCATTTCTTTATGGCCACGTTTAATGAAACTGCAGTTAGTTTTACGTGTTCTCGCGAAAATAAAATTATTTTCATACCTGTATTTCGGTAAAACCCAAAGCAGAAAACAAACTCACAAAACGGTCGGTTATTTGGAAAATTTAGAAAAGACGCCAAAAATAAAACGCGACGAAAATTAAATGGTAAGTTATTTGGAATCTTATTTCTATATTAACGACTTTCTGTCTTCATATAACCGCCTTGTAAGAAAGAGGACGCGTTACGAAAGACAAGTGTACAGTCATAAAATGTAAAATGAAATGCATAAATAAACGAATAAAACCGCGTATTCGCTTCCATCCGGGGAGGATTGCTATTTAAATTCTTCTGGCACAAATCTTATTAGACACCTGGTTGAACTTCTTAAGGCTACAAACTCGACAAAGGTAAACTGCATCAAGCAGAAACGCCTCTGATTTAGAGCTTGTGAGGAGCTTGGAACCACCTCTTCATTGCTGTTGTTCCCAGGTCCAGCCTGACCCGGAGTGGTAGCACCTGTTAGGGTCCAGCGATGGGCAAATAGTTAATCCCAAAACTGGGGTCAAAAACTGTGAAAGTATAAAAATAGACTTTTATAGTAAAACTATACATTTTTTAATTAAAATATTATCAACAATTCATTTTTGAAGGAAATAAATTCCAATCATATATTTTCGGTAGAAAAAAATATATTCAGCAATACATTTTTGAATACAAAATTAGAAGACATTTTCAGTTTCTTAAATAAATAAAAAAAAACATTTATTCAAAATCTAACTAAATCAACCCTCGTACTATAACTGAACATTAAAAATACCTTAAAACACTAAATTTTTGGCATTAAATAACCCATAAAGGTTGCTATGCCTTTAAACAAACTCAAACTCAAAATCGATAAAGCTGTATCGATGCTCATCTATTACAAGACCCAAGAGCCATTCGAGTTTGAAAGTTAGTGTGATGTATATTTGTAAGAAAAGAAAAGGGGCGATACAGGAACGACACTGATGAACACTTTATTTGAAGGCGTCAAAATTCTGATCGGAGTAAACAAAATAACAAGAAAACCTAATCCTAAACAAGAAACAGGTGAAGTTTTTAAACATTTTCAACCGACCAGAAAGACTGGGAACCAGACGATAGGTGAACTTACCTCTTCCTATTGAGAGAAAAAGTGCGTAGATTTTAGAAATAAAGAGTTGAAATAGATATGATGAGGAACCAAAACCACAGTTCCAAACAGAAAACAAGGTATAAGCATCTACTCCTAGTCGAAAAGAGTATATGCTAGACGATATACCTTGAGATAAATTGTGGAGCGTAAACTATCTACCCCTAAAGATTGTATAAAGGGCTCCGTTAGAAATTCCAGAAAGTTAACTGAAGAGACACACATCAGAATATGGTCGGAGAGCATAACGACCAAAACAGAAAAATATTTTGTCTGAAATGAAGTCGTATTTACCACTATATAGACTTTTCGGAATGTTGTATAAGTGCTTAACAATAGCTTAGCGAATTGAGTTCAAGGGGTATAACTACATTAAATTCGGAAGTGGCATCGCACTTGGAACGAGAATGATCTACTCCAGTGAGTGAAATAAAGGTTTCGGTTCAAAATTTCTAGCACCTAATGAAGGCCGGTACGTACAACAGCCGAAGTGTCGTAAACATGGCTATAAATAGGTAGGAATTTAATAAAAATACGAAATAAAATAAAAAAACACTAAATAAAATAAAAATACAAAATAAAATATAAACTACGAAATAAAATAAAAATACAAAATAAAATAAAAGTAAAAAATAAAATAAACATAAACATCTCTCAGGAGTCCTCTGACAGGAAAGACAATTGACTCATGCGTAAAAAGAGAGACCTCCTGGTGCCAAGAATAAACTCGATCTCTTTTTCTGTTGGACTTTGGATGGTAAGGAAGGAAGGAATTTCCCCAACAAGAGGTCGTTGGAATAAAAAAAAAAAAGAAATAAAAATAAAATCATTGTCCAAAGTGTCCCTCTAGTGTCTCTGTATCTCTCCTTTTCTCTCTGCCTATTTATTTCAGCGGCGAAAACTATTCAACAAGTTTTGGATGTTTAGGTTAAAGAACCAACCCAGCAGTAATAGCCATAACATTCCATAAATATGAGGACAACCGTCCGACAACAGAAATAGTGAAAATTTCTGCGGCATTGTAATACTCAAATTGCCCTTTTGTTTTTATCTATCAAACATTTTCCAAATATTTAAAAATATTTGTCCAACATCTATCAAATTAAGACCGTCATGGCTCCTTTTATGATAGAATACGCAATTTAGTTGACAAAATATAAAGAAACAGAGAAAATACTTTGTTAGTAGAAACTATTAAATATAAAATTAATAAGATATTCATCAACGATGCTTGTAAAATGTATTCATTTCTAATAAAGCTGCTTTGTGTCGAGGCTGGAACTCCAGTGATAAAAATGAACCTTGTGAAGAGAGAAAAAGTGGTACGAAAGTTTTACTTAAATAAATGTTTGAAGAGTTTACTGTATTTCCGCCTTGATATATGTGATTAATGTGTCTTTTAAATTAACTCGATTAAACTAAAGAAATATGCGAATATATTACACACACACATATATATATAAGTGTGTGTGTATGTGTGTTAGAGCATGTGTGTGTGTGCAAGTGCGTGCGTACGTTATTTTTAGGCTGGAAATATTCAACCAAACAATATTTATTGAATTTAATCGACAAGATCCGTTTTATTTTTTTCGTTTTTTCCCAATTTTCGAATATGTTCCATATCACGATCGAAATATGTTTGTGAAGTTACTGAAGTTCATGCTTATCGTATTGTTTTTGATCAATTATTTTCAATCGTTTCAGTCACTGTGATTGGCTGAAAGTTTTGAATAAGTCCAAAGTGATCTCATTTGTAGTGATTAAGCAACCGAAAGAGATCGCACAAAAATCACTTTATTATGTATTTGTTTTAAATTTTGCATAGAGAGATATATAATTTTTCTATGAATAATTTATGCAGACAACTACATAAATATCCATGTATATTAATGTGCCTGAACTATTCAATCTGACAAATGGGACAAATATATATTGGGTAAACGTTCCTTTCTATGAAGTACATTCACATTTCTTTATGGCTACGTTTAATGAAATTCCAAATTCCAAGCAAATAATAAGAAAAGAATAAAACAGTACCTCATTTTCATCTCGTTTTATCCATGTTGTTCAAAAACATTTGATCTCTGAGAGACAATATACTAAGTGCAGCTTAGATGTGGTACAGAGCCAAAAACATGAGACATCTACTGACGATCGAACTCACTACTCAATTGTAATGATTTTAGCGAAGAGAAGATTTCTAACCGTTACGTCTTGTCGAGGAGGGCCCTCATTTCGGAAAGTATTGCCTACAAATCAATATCTGGCTGTATCTTTTTTCCAAAACTCTTTTTGCGTTTGGCACACAACGCTTACAACAATACAACTAGGTGATTTTTTTAATAACACGCGAGTCATTTGGATGCAAGAATATAATTTGCGACATGGGTATTTTTATTAGGGTTAATATTTCACACAAATATCTACAAATAAATGTATTGTTTAGATGATTCTCTAAGCGAGATTTGGCACAAGGCTGAATGCATTGGGTTTCCAGTGAGAACCGAACTCATTTGTAATAGGTTCTAATGAGAAAAGCGTGTTAACCAGTACACTACATCGAGAAGGCTCTCTTTTCTCGGGGATTGCGGCCGACAAAATATCTGGCTGAGTTTACACTGGTTTGTATCTTTCTAGAAGTCCATGTTAAATGTTTGTTTTTTTTGCATTTAGGATGCAATGCCCAGAAAAAACGGCATCCGACTAGGTGTTTTTTGAATGAGTCATTCGAATGCAAGGAAATATTTCGCAATATAAGGATAATTAGGGCCATTATTTTACGCAACTAACTCGTACGTAAAAATGTATTGATGATATATAAGTAGCGCACAGTTAAAGCAACAAAATTTGATTATTTTATGTTATAATCCATTTAAATGAATAAAAGCTTCTACCAACGCAACAGATTATTTCATTAGTGTGACGGATAAGTGATTTACACTTACTTTTTAAGGGGAATTCCAAGACGTTGCGAAATAAAAAATTATTTGTTCTTCTATGCTTTTCTTATTTACTCTTTCTTAGTATTGCCTTATAATAGATTATAATTCTAAAATTATAATAAATTATAATAATAAAATTATAATTATGGATTATAATAAATTATAATAATTAAATTATGATTATGGATTATAATAAATTATAATAATAAAATAATAATATTGTTCTTCTTTGCTTTTCTTATTTACTCTTTCTTAGTATTGCCTTCTAATCTATTATAATTTTAAAATTATAATAAATTATAATAATAAAATTATAATTAGGGATTATAATAAATTATAATCATATAATAATAATTCGTTCTTTTCTTTTTTTATTTACCCTTTCATAATATTGCCTTATAATAGATTATGACTCTAAAATAATAATAAATTATAATAATAAAATTATAATTATGGATTATAATAAATAATAATAATAAAATTATAATTATGGATTATAGTAAATTATAATAATATAATAATAATTCGTTCTTTTCTTTTTTTATTTGCCCTTTCATAATATTGCCTTATAATATATTATGATTCTAAAATAATAATGAATTATAATAATAAAATTGTAATTATAGATTAAAATAAATAATACTAATAAAATAATAATTTGTTCTTCTTTTCTTTACTTTTTTACCCTTTCATATTATTGCCTCATAATAGATTATTTTAAATATGACACAGATGACATTGTATTGATGGTAACCACAAAATGAAAATTAGAGGAGACCATAGAAAGGGTAGAAAAATCATAAATAAAAGAAAAATTATCACATATAATAACAAATGGACAATTGTTAAAGAGTGAGAATACTTTCGATGGGGGTTACTAATTCGAGCAGTTAAAACCAAGTGAGTACAGAAATTTAAGAGATGAGGAAGTATTTTAACAAACAATTGCATATGTGATGCCGAGATCCAAAAACACTTTGGAATAGCAGTACCTTTAGAAATCTAAAGAAATATCAAGAAGCAAGAAATTGTTTTAGGAAAAAATGAAAGGAGTGTTGTACTGCAATATCTTCTTATTTTATGTGCCCTGTCCTTTCAGTAAGTAAGCGATCATAGCTTTCCACGTCTCCATATCCCTGGTGGCTATTTACACGCCTTCTCCTGTTTCACCATGCAACCCTCATTTCATCATCCACCTGCTCAGGCCCTTCAAATATGTCATTCTTTGCCTTCCTCTGTCTCTTTTTCCCTCTATCTGGCCTGTCTGTATCAGGTTCTCTAAGCCCTTCTTCCTCAATGCATGTCCTAGGAACTTCAGCTGTCTGTTCCTGATGCTCAGTATTAAGTGTTTCCATCCTTTCTAAAACCTCGTCATTGCTCACATGCTCGATCCATGATATTCGCAGCATCCTTCTGTAGAACCACATTTCAGTTGCTTCAAGTTTTTCCTTCATCTTTGATTATATTGTCCAGCATTCACTGTCTTACTAAGGAACTGATATCACATAGCAATTACTATTTCTATAAGGCAGTGAACATTAGATGAAAAGAAGATTTGAGTTGTTGTTACACAAAAACATCTTGATATTATGATGTGCACAACCTCTAAGCAAGGAGCAGAAATTAAGAAAAATGTGACTGAAATGTATATATTTTCTTGGGATTAGAAAAAAGCAGTTCAAATTTTAGTGGTGCTTTATGGAGAAAGTGGATTTCGAGTTAGACATACTGAAAGCAAGATTTGTAGATCCAAGAAATTTGTGTAAAATACAGGGTTTCCAGTGTAAATAGCGATAAATTTAGAAAGAAATTTATTTAGCTATAATGATTTATGCACAAACTGTATAATCATCGTGGATGTTTGAATTGTTTGCCTGAATCTTCAACACAAAGTTCTAAGCGTGGACACCAGAAGGCATTAACTGTGCCGAAAGTGTCGAGAGAATTTAATTCCAAAGTGCAGTTAAGTTCCACTCCATTTAGTCAATGATGCCAAGACGACAGTTTTGCAAATGACTTAGAAGTATGAAAGACGATGGCGTTATGGATAGTCGCTCAAACTGAGGAATCGTAGAACCGAGTTCGAAATCCATTCTAACCCATTACATTCACTTACATGTTAATAGCATTAAGAAAAGTATGAATTACTCTTTCCGCAGTTATAAATTAATAGCAGGACAGACTGAATTCTATTACCTTGAGTAGCAAACCAGTCTAAGAGAAGGAAAACTCTGAATTCAAACCAGTTTGGAGAGGGTTGGCCTTCGTTGGGCTGTCGGGTCCAAAGAAACATCCATTTAAGCTGTAGTACATAAGGATGCGCGTTTTGGTGGAGTGGATATCGACTTGGAACGAGAAATAGGGGAGACGAGTTCGAATTCCGGTTGAATTCACTGCATTACACTTGGGTACTGTAGCCTTGGCTGGCAACCAGTCTAGCGCAGAAAGCAATGGCAACCTATTTCGGGATAAATTTTTGCCCAGTCAATCTTTCGAGACATGATCGCCCAAACGTGTTTTACGTATGGCACTTAACTTACTGACATATGGTGCCCTTACGACTCTAATGAGACACAGGATATCTGGTTCTGGATCTAGGTCTATACTTCAGATACAGTAATGCATAACATTCAAATCTAACCTTTTAAATCAGCTATATTATTTTCTCGAAGAATAAATTTGCCGATTTTTTAAGGCTTTCTACTCATTTTAGCGTAGTAATCCGCTCAGAACGACAAATCGGAGAGCCGAGTTCGAATTCACTTTCACGCAAATACCCTTAGAAAAAAAGATTATCAGTTACTTCTCCATCCAACTATGGGTTGAATAGCAGGACAGATTGGGCGCTATAGCCTTTGTTGGCATCCAGTCTACCGTAGAAAGTAATTGTAAGCTATTGCGGCAAAATTATTTTAGCCAGTCGGTCATGTCTCTTTTGAGACATGATTGCCCAAACATATATCATGTATAACACTTATCTGACTGATAGGGATAAGAGGACTGAATAGCAGGACAGATTGGGCGATATAGCCTTTGTTGGCATCCAGTCTACCGTAGAATGTAATTGCAAGCTATTACGGCAAAATTATTTTAGCCAGTCGGTCATGTCTCTTTTGAGACATGATTGCCCAAACATATATCATGTATAACACTTATATGACTGATAGGGATAAGAGGACTGGATAGCAGGACAGATTGGGCGCTATAGCCTTTGTTGTCATCCAGTCTACCGTAGAAAGTAATTGCAAGCTATTACGGCAAAATTATTTTAGCCAGTCGGTCATGTCTCTTTTGAGACATGATTGCCCAAACATATATCAGGTATAACACTTATATGACTGATAGGGATAAGAGGACTGAATAGCAGGACAGATTGGGCGCTATAGCCTTTGTTGTCATCCAGTCTACCGTAGAAAGTAATTTCAAGCTATTACGGCAAAATTATTTTAGCCAGTCGGTCATGTCTCTTTTGAGACATGATTGCCCAAACATATATCATGTATAACACTTATATGACTGATAGGGATAAGAGGACTGAATAGCAGGACAGATTGGGCGTTATTGCCTTTCTTGGCATCCAGTCTACGTAGAAAATAATTGCAAGCTATTACGGCAAAATTATTTTAGCCAGTCAGTCATGTCTCTTTTGAGACATGATTGCCCAAACATATATTATGTATAACACTTATCTGACTGATAGGGATAAGAAGACTGAATAGCAGAACAGATTGTGTTATATAGCCTTATTTGGCAACAATTCTACCACAGAAAACTAATGGCAACCTAGTGCAGGAAAATATTCTGTCCAGTCAGTCATGTTTTCTTCGAGATATGATCACCCAAGCATGTATCACGTATGGCACTTAACTGACGGATATGTATAAAAGGATTGAATAGTTGAACAGATTGTGTTTTATAACCTTATTTTGTAATCAGTCTACCGCAGAAAATAATAACAACCTACTACATGAAAATCCTTTTCCCAATCAGTCATATCTCTTTAGAGACATGATTACCCACTTGTGTATCAAGTATGACACAACTGACCGACTTTGAACATAAAGAGGTTTTGTAAATATATAGAAGAATATAGTTTGGGTTGTATTTTAAGGGAATAGTTACTGCTAAGTGGTACGAAGAATAGGAAGTCGTTAAGAGCCATAGTCACCTTTGTTCTTATGATACGCTGACACTCCTATTGTTTCGTTCTTAGGATAGAGTTAAGACATTCCAAGATATTTTACGCCCCTCCAAGAATACACGAAATCACTTAGCTTTTAGTTACTGGCTAAGACGATGTATAATTGTTTTTTAACTAGTTTTATGGGCGATATTTTCGCGTCAAATTCTTCAAATATTCAAGAAACGAGAATGTCTTTTTGAGCGTACGATATTTCATCGGCCATTTTCTTTGCGTTTAGCACCGAATTCTGATTTAGTACAAATGTCGTTTTACTAGGCACAAGCAAAGTCGTAAAAATTAATGCGAACAGACTTTCCTATTGCCGCTGTTTGAAGGATTTTAATTTCGGTTTTTATAGGAATTGTGATTTATTTTTTATTTTTTATTTTACATTCTGTAGCAGAATTTGAACGAGATGTCGCTGTTCGGCTCGTAAAGTATTTGCTTCCGAAAGCCATTCAATAAGCGACGTATTTAAAGGCTGATGGTTTATGAGCGGGGAGTGTTAAAAGTATCTGGAATAGAATCTGTGGACCAAAATCAAATTGTGTCTGAGGCATTTGGAAATAATTATTCTTTTATGTGTGGTGTCCGTTCAAGACGTTGGCGATCATGGCGCTTCACAATTTCATATTTTTTATATCTCTTAATAAATTGGGATTGTAGGTAAGCAAAGGCGACTAGAAGATAATTTTAACGTACTAAAATCTCACTGGGTAGATTATTTGTTGTTTTCCTCTTGAAGATTTTTTCCGGTTTCTTATTGAGCTTACCAATAAATAATAAGGCAAGGCAATAAAGCTACTGAGGGCGAAAGTGCTTCCACAGTGTCAGAGAATATGAGAAAAAAAGAAGAAAAATGTTACGAAGGATAACAATCTATAAAAGAACAGGAATTAAGAAAAATTAAGATAACCTTTGGCTTGCTTTTAGATTTGTAAAGCTCAAGGATAGCGGGAAATAAAAAATCAAAAAAGCCTGAAGAGAGTTCCACAAACGGCAAGTAAGAGAAAAGAATCTGTTAACTTATAATATATTGTTACATCTAGTTATTTCAGCTGTAACATGATGAAATATTAGCGCCAATTTAATCAGTCTGTCGGTCAGTTAATTGCCATAAATGATACACGCTTTGGCGATCATGTCTCGAAAAAGACATGACTGACTAGGCAGAATATTTTTCGATAGTAGATTGCCATTTCTTTCTGCGGTAGTCTTTTATGCCAACCAAAGCTATAGAAACCAACCTGTCCTGCTATTCAAACCTTTTATCCATATCAGTCAGTTAAGTGCCATACGGAATAAACGCTTGGGCGATCATGTCTCTATCGAGACATGACTGACTGGGCTGAAGATTTTCCTTCAGTAGGTTGCCCATACTTTCTTTGGTAGACTGGTTGCCAAATAAAACTATAGAAACCAATCTGTCCTGCTATTCAACCCATAGCGGGAGAAAATGAGATTGGTTAATATCTTTCCCAAGGTTATTTGCCACTCTAGTCAGTTAGTTAAGTGCCTTACGGGATACACGCTTGGGCGATCATGTCTCGAAAGAGACATGACTGACTGAGCAGAAGATTATCCCGCAGTAGGTTGCCATTGCTTTCTGTGGTAGACTGGTTGCCGACCAAGGCTATAGAATCCAATCTGTCCTGTTATTTAACCCATAACTGGAAGGAATAAACGGATTAATACCTTTCCCAAGGGCATTTGCGCGTAAGTGAATGCAATGAATTCGGCTGGAATTCGAACTCGGCTCCCCGATTTCTCGTTCCGAGCCGATATCCACTGCACCACAACGCACAACGCCACTTTAGTACTGCACTTAAATTCATAAAGTCTAGCTAGCATAGATGAAAATAATATTTATTTTGAATAACGCAATAATGTGGCGCTAGACCAAAAGGGAGACTGGGGAAGGCTTTTCTTCAAGCTACCATGAACGCCTACGGCCTGAAGGGACACAGCACAAAGAAGAAGAAGAAACGTTACAGTGGGAGGGAATGGCTGAAGCATTCTTATTAAGTTCGCCAATAAAGTTCTGTTCCACTAAAGGACAACCGATACAAAAATCTTGTTTAGCTGTCAACATAAGCAAATCAACACGATTATCAGAGTTCTCAGGAAGCATTGCATTTTATTTTCACTCAGTCCCATATTTAATTACCATACGTGATACACGCTTGGGCGATCATGTCTTTTACGAGGCAGAAAATTTATCAGCCTTAGGTTAGCATTACTTTCTGGTGTAGAATGTTTGACAACCAAGGCCACAGAACTTAATCTGTCCTGCTATTTAATCCATAGCTGGAAGGGGAAAATGTGGATTACTACGTTTTCCAAAGATATTTATGCGTTGTGGAGCATTTTTGCGTAAGTGAATGAACGGAATTCAACTGGAATTCGAACTTGGTTCTCCGATTTCTCGTTCCAAGCCGATATCCACTGCACCACAACGCAACATCGATATCCATTAATCCACAACTCCCATCTACAATTTATTCTCTTACGCTATAATACGATACTTTCGGTATATATATACATATATATATATATATATATATATATATATATATATATATATATGTGTAGAATTAAAAATGTGATAGGCCGTGAGCATTTTTTAATGCATATTTATTGTTGTCATTATATATTTTATGATACATTAAGTGTCCATAATGATATTTGTGACTCTACACGTGTTTCAAATCTAAGATTGACTCGCTTAAGGTGAATAAATTTGTGGCTTTACGTATCGAGTTCCTTTTGTTTCTGATGGCCAAGTTGTTGTTTTATAAATAAGTAAATAACTAGAAAAAATAAGATAATAAATAAAATCAGTAAAATAAAATAAAATCAGATAAAATAAATTAAATGTTGGCATGTTGAATAGTCTGCGTTTTCTCACATCAGCACGTGTATAAATAGATAAACAGACAAATAAATAAACAGATGAATTAATCAAGTGCTTAACTCAGCCTGAAATGATTTTTGACTGGGGTTATATTTTAGTACGTTAAAATTATCTTCTAGTCGCCTTTGCTTATCTACAATCCTTTTCATCGATCAGTTGGTGTTTTTATTGCTTTGACGGTGTTTTGAATTTGGTGTGTATGTGTGTGTGTGTGTGTGTGTGTGTGTGTGTGTATGTCTGTGTGTCTGTGTGTGTGTGTGAGCGTTTATCTATTTCGTTTTTATGTTTTAGAATTGTTTTTTATGGGTCATCTGGTTCTCTTTTTATTGTTTGAATTTGGTGTGTGTGTGCTTGTATGTGTGTGTGTATGTATATGTGTGTGTATGTATGTGTGTGTCTGTATGTTTTTCGATGTGTGTGTTTTTCATGTCGTTTTGTTGAGCGAAGTTTTGTATTTTTTTGTGAATCTTTCTTCCTGCATTATTAATATTTCGTAATCTCTATTTTGATAAATAGGTATAACTTTGAATTCGCCATCACTACATTCATGCATATGTTGGGAAACATATAATTTAATGTTATATGATAATCTTATATTGCTTTTATGAAGGGAAATTCTATTATCCAAGCATTGTGTGGCTACCACGTATATCTTTGCGCATTTGTCGCATTTTAGAGCGTAAATTACATTTTTCGAGTTGCAGCTCAGATCCGATATTATTTCGAATGTAGTTGCGTTTTCGAACTGGAAGTGTTTTCCTTCTATTATTATGTTGCATACTCCACATCTTTTTTGTTGCATTTTGTGACCCCCTGTGTTGTATGTTTTTGCTCGAATTTCGATGAGGTTAGGACGTTTTTTTAAGTTTTGGGGCCTGCGTTTGCTGTTAATTATTTTGGTTGTCTTTAAGATTTCTTTTATTTTTTCACTATTGTTGAGTAATTCCATGTGGGCTTTCATATATGTGAATAATTCTGGATTGTTTTTATTGTGTGTGGAAACGTATGCTAGAATGTCTTCTTCGTTTTTATGTTTTTCTTGTTTTTTTTTTTGTTTTTTTGTTTTTATTATTTGATTCCGGAGGAATTCCAATGGTATTTTTTCTGATATATATATATATATATATATATATGTGTGTGTGTTAAATATCACCCTTTCTGATATGCATAATCTGAGACTTTACAGATATTTTTACACGACCTATCAGAAACTATCATTGGTACATAATTTATCATATACCGATTTCCTGCTAAATCCCCCGACGATTAATCTAAGCCTGTATCTCTCTGTCAGATAGCATATCAGTAGAACCAACTGGTTTTTTGTTACGAGAAGAGGAGGTGGACACTGACATGTAACATCTTATTTTCTTGAAAAATGTAGTAATCGACCCAGCATTTTATCCCAGCTGATATGTTATGCAAAATCTTAGGCTTCTTTTTCAAAACATTTGCGCTAACTTAACGTTAGAAAGAAACATTTATTCCTCGCAAAGATTGTTAAGAAATAAAGAAGATATAGGAGTCTAGCAAGCATTATGTTTGGCTTATTCAATAATAATTTCGTGAGTGGTTTTAGACTGCGTGGATTAAATACTTCTCCAAAGAAAATCGATGACAAAACATTTTAAAAAGATTTTTGAAAAAATGAAATATATTTTTTAAGCTTTTATTTTTGTTTTGAGTGATATTTTTGTCTGCTTTCCATGAGTATGGCTGCTGATAATCTTAACTTATTTATAAATGGAACTTTGTCTGTGGGTGTGTATGTGTGTATGTGTGTATGTGTGTGTCTGTGTGTCCGTTGCCTATAGACTCCGAAACGGCTAAACCAATTTTCTTGAAAATTTATACAGTTGTACTATAAGCATCTGCGAGTGTTCTTAGCTCGGTTTTGTGTCGAGCTATCCCCGATAAATATCGAAAATCGATAATCGAAAATATCGGGTTATAGAAGGAGTGGTCTGATTTTAATCAAATTTTATACACTCATAGAGAAAGACATAAAAAACGATATTCAGAAATTTCAAGGTTGCAGTTCTTACAATAGTGCGGAAAATCGATAATATATATATATATATATATATATATATATATATATATAAAAGGCAAGATGTTTGTGTGTGTGTGTCTGTTTATTTGTCTGTATGTCCTTTATACAAATTCACAATTTTTATCCGATTCTCCCCAAACTTCAAAATTTGACTTACATCCATTCATTTTTCTTTCAGTCTACGGTTTTGCTTTAACTGGAAACAACTATTGCTTTTTAGTCTTTGGTGCCAACGTCCAAAGTGTTTGAGCTCCAGGACCATGGATTAATTTTAAAGCTTTCATTACTCCCTAGCAACGCCGGGCTATTCTGCTAGTCTTCAATAGAGTGACTTGTTGAGACTTCTCTGGCTAACATTCTCGACTAAAAACAAGAGGCAAGACAATGATGAATCCATTGCTACGTCAGCTGCTAAAGTATGTTGATTCACTGTGTCGTGCAAGACAATTTTTTCGCCTTAGGAGATTGGCTCATTGTGCTTTTACGGACTAACATTTTCCACTGATACGAAGTGAAAAGATAATATTGAATCCATTGCTATTTTAGCAGCTAAGAAAGTTGGTTCATGTCTCCTGCTAGACAACTTTTCACTCCAGAATCTATCTAACATATTGTTATAGTGAAACATCTTGTCGACCCCGAGAATGGAATGCTCTAGATTATAAAGGACGGTGACAAGCGGTACGAGGAAAAAAACGTCTTAAGCATTCGCCTGACTACTCTATGACAATGTCAGCCCTCTGCCTTCGGGTGGAGGGCGCTCTTTGCTTCTGAGCAGAGAGCACAAACCCATTCGTGGTTCCGCCGAAGGGTGGAACCACGACTGGGGAAAAATAGACATTTTTTGGCCCGGCTATATGGCCGGGAAGACCCACTATAAAATGACCATGTGTCACATCTGGCCTTACGTGGGAAGGCTAGTAAATACAAAAACGTCTTAGGCGAAGGCATTCTCTATTGATAGTTTATTCTAAAGGGTATTTGTGCGTAAGTGAATTTAATGAAGTCAACAGAAGAATAAATAATAATAGATGGAGTAGGAGTAGATTCTTACCTTTCTAAAGGGTGTTTGTGCGTTAGAGAATGTGTTATAGTGGATCATCCTGCCACCCACGAGAATGGAATGCTCTAGACTATAAACGACGGTGACAAGCGGTAAGAGAGAGAGAGCAACCGTCTTAGGCGAAGGCATTCTCTATTTGATAGTTTATTCCGCTCCTACTCGTTGATTGTTTATCTATATCTTATTGTACATTTCTACAATGAATCCGTTATATCTATTTTCTGTGTCGAATGCCATTCTTCCACTAATCTTTACACTGATATTCCTTTCCGGGATATATCACATATCAATAAATCTACCACTCGTCCATGCTTAGAATATCTGATCCGGTGTTCCTGCTACATATTTAAAGATCTATGATATAATCCAACAGAGAATTAGCAATATCATTAGTCCTGACCTGACTTCAGTCACGTACCTAACGCCGTAGTGTTATATTCCTGTGCCTTTTCTATAAATACTTTCAGTGTAATTGCGTCGATGATCTCTTCACTATGACACATAGACTTTATTATTTTAATCGCAGTACTAGTGTGGCGGTTAGGTTTCACCAATATACACTATAGCTATTTTGATGTAACTGTAAGTGCTATTATATCAGTTTATTCTCTCGCACTTCTCGCTCGTGGAAATCCCTTCCGGTTCCATGCTTTTATAATCAATCAACGCCCAGAATCTTCTTGTGGCTTAGTGAACTCGATGAAAAAAAAAATTGCTGAATTCCAAAAATATATTGAATTAATTGCAATGTTGATTTTTTGTATATCGCGAAAATTGCTGATTTCATCCATATTTACAAATTTCACAGCAAAATATAAACATAAGGTACGTTTTCCGTAAGTGAATACAAGGACTACTAAATAATCTAAAAAATATTGGAAGTACTGTAACGCTTTATTGAATTTTACTTAATTTGGTGTTAAATATTTTATAGACACCAACTTTATTTTGGGATAATCTTATGTATGAACGTCCATTTTTACAAAAATAGGAGATTTTATACACACAAAATAACTAAAAATTATTAATAAAAATATTTGTCGCTGTAGATTAATTGTGACTTTTAAATATTTAAAAAATGCAAACAAGTCATGCAAATTTACATATTCATCAATTATTTTTATTTTATATAAGACAAGAGTGTGCATAATATAACTTATATAATATAATAGTGTCCATAATATAACTTATATAATATAATAGTGTCCATAATATAACTTATATAATATAATAGTGTCCATAATATAACTTATATAATATAAGTGTCCATAATATAACATATATAATATAATAGTGTCCATAATATAACATATAATATAATAGTGTCCATTATATAACTTATATAATATAATAGTGTCCATAATATAACTTATATAATATAATAGTGTCCATAATATAACATATAATATAATAGTATCCATTATATAACTTATATAATAGAATAGTGTCCATAATATAACTCATATAACATAATAGTGTCCATAATATAACATATAATATAATTGTGTCCATTTTATAACTTATATAATAAAATAGTGTCCATAATATAACTTATATAATATAATAGTGTCCATAATATAACATATAATATAATAGTGCCCATTATATAACTTATATAATAAAATAGTGTCCATAATATAACTTATATAATATAATAGTGTCCATAATATAACTTATATAATAAAATAGTGTCCATAATATAACATATTTACAAAGATTTTCTAAAAAAGGAAAACAGTCTTAAATAGTTAGATTTATTTATAAATAAGTCCTGAAAGTTTTATTAAAATCAGACAGTTATTTAATTTTTGCAAGAATATAAAAATCAATGAGGTTTTTCGCCGAAAAGGACGTTTGTAATAATGTATAGCTAACCGCTGACGCAAAATGAAATATTGAAACATTTTGATGAAATAGAAACATTAAAAAGTATAATTTAATTACAAAAAGAATCCCTTTGCATTTCCTTTTAATGATGACAAAAGTGTTTGCTGATAAAATTTTGTTTTTAAGTTTGCAAGAATGTGAAATTTTTATCGAATAAATAGAATTAGATAAAGTTTAGATAACTCACTCCATGTAACACATGTTAACTAGTTAATATATATATATATATATATATATATATATATATATATATATATAAACATATATTGTGAAATGTAACAGACAATTACTGTCTCTTACGTTTAATTATGAACGTTTCTGAACATTGTATTTTGGCTCTAATTTCTGGTGAAAATAGTGACAATCATTTTTTTTCCTTTATTTTCATCAGAAATTATAGCGTAATTAAAGTGTAATGATTCCACCTAAGATATATTCATAGCCTGTTATATTTAACAGTATACAGTTAAAAACTTATCTGCCACCTCACTATATATATATATATATATATATATATATATATATACTATTGGTCGGTGTAGAATAATTCTACAATTATTTTGATTACCAGTGCAAATGACAAGATTTTGCGGAATTGTTAAATAATATATGGTTTCTATAAAATTTTGACAAAAAGTGAATTTTGCACTGGGTGATGCAGAGAAGTGTTACTGAGTATGAAATGCAGTTGGCAAGCTAAAGTTTTGTCTTGACGACCATTGTCAAAGATAGCTCAGCGCTCTAGATGGGACGGAGTGCACCTGAAATGCGATGCGCCAGGTGTCAAAATTAGAAAAAACTATTTAAGTGACGTCAGCTGTCACAGACATAGGGCTAAGTTTAGCAGTATGCAGAAAGCAGTCGAGCTCTTAACGTAGAAGCCGTGCGCAGTGCTCTCTGCGGCTTCAATGCGCCTGTGCTGGTAACCACGACAAAACCAACCTCACTACACAGCCAAGTTACCGAAGAAGAGCGAATAAAAGGTAATTGTATATTAGTAGTTTATAGTAGTTTAATAATTCAACGTTAAACTACAAAGAGCATTCAAAACCGCAAATCTACGCCAAGGAAAACCCGGAATGATCTCAGTGATTTGTAAGAGATTATTAAATTGATAAGATGAACATGACCGCTCTCAAATGTGAAAATACGAAAAAGACCGCTTTCAAAATTAAATTAAAGGGAAACAGGATATAGGGGAGGTGATTAATATTTGTTATTTCAAAAGCAAAAATTAAATTTTATTAATAAAACCGGAAAAATAGCCCAGAAACTTATATCCCGTATTGGGCCGAACCAAAAATCTAATCGGTTAGTGCCAGTCATAAGACCAGTTTATCCGGACTCATCCAGCAGGTCTTGAGATACCTTAACCACGGACAAACAAATAAATAAATAAACGAGACCGAATACAATACCACGGCTGTAATATGGAGGTAAAAATAGAAAATAGGTTCCCGCTAGTTATCACATTTATTAAATATGCTTAAATATGCTTAAATATGTTTTCGCCTGACAGAAGATTGCAAACTAGAACAAGTAGTTCTCAACTTTAACAATGACTGTCGAAAGTATCTTGTAAACATCGCTATAGAAAGACCAAAGTTAAAAATGGCTCCAATATTTCTAAAGTCACAAATATCACCATCAGATCGTGCTTATTCTCTCTTTGACTGCCAATATTAATATTAACATAATGGCGGTCATGGAAATGGCAGAGTTTTCTTGAAAACCTCCAGCAAGATTTCAAATCTGATGCTGGCAATGACGGAACAATATGAAATATAAAACAAACCAATCCGTTGCACGCTGACTAATAGTAATGTATGCCATCTTTGAGTGAATTAATTCTTGTGGCTTTACTACCAA
Organism: Ascarosepion bandense; assembly: GCA_037127315.1. Taxonomy (NCBI): domain Eukaryota; kingdom Metazoa; phylum Mollusca; class Cephalopoda; order Sepiida; family Sepiidae; genus Ascarosepion; species Ascarosepion bandense. The sequence goes on from JBBBDQ010001428.1 coordinate 1,290,058, forward strand.
ACCCGTTCAGCATGACATCGCCGCGCTTTTAGCCACCCGATTCCGAAGCCAAAATTCCTGGATCCTGAAACGAAGGCGGAGACAGGTCAACGTAGAGACTAAAGTAGTTTCTCCCATATTGTCTAAGTTCGCCTCGGGTCATAGGACATCAGCCGCTGGCCACCGTTATTGTGCTAAAGACCCCGGACACAAGACATTGTTGAACTAGTGATTGGAACGAGTTAAGAGTGAAAGCGGTGGTGTGTGACGCGCAGCGGGCATTTTTCCAAGCCCATGCCAACACCAAAAAGCCAGATTGTCCATGCCAAATTCCTTTATACGTTGGTTTCTGTCCAGTTTCAATGTTTGATGGCCGGAAAAGAAGAGGTTATCGGAAATATAGCCGAGGTTTACAGGATTCGGATCCAAATTCCAAGCAAAGTGGGAAAAAGGCAGAGAAATAAAGGAAATAGAGTTATTCAGTCTAAAATCGAATTTAAATTTTTGGCAAGTTTTCTTCTGGAGAAAGAAAGCCCTTTTACGAAACAAGGCGACATCTTAAACACGTCTCAACGCTCGCTGGTAACGAAGGCAAATCCTCAAGGGGAGATAATCCATTTGTGATAGTTCATTATGGGTATATAATTACATGATCTACAAACTGTCCTGTTCCCAGGTATTATAAGCGGAGGCCATTGTATGGCCTTCTGAATAATGTACCTATGCTTAAGACTTTTTTACTACCTTTTAATTGTGGCTTTTTACCACAACATTATCAAAGAATCTATTTTCCATACGCTAAATGGAATTGATGGAAAATATATTGTGAAGTTATGATCTATCTCACATTTCTTGAACACACAGGTATTAAGTAGGTATCCCCACAAATGTTGGATACCTAAGTTTTAAAATGAATTTTGATAAATTAAAACTCTTTTATAAAGCTTTCATTTTAGCTTAGCTTTAATTCAAAACTGACGGGTTAAATGTACTACTTTCAGCAAGTAAAATATATTTTTTTTTAATCGTATCGAGCAAGGGAGTAACGCCACTGATGTGCAGGGGGCTACGTAAGAGTGGAAAGATTGGAAAAGAGAAAGCCGGAAACCACATCCTAAACAGGGAACAAGGGATGAGCCTCTTAACCTGTTCAATAGACGTGGGTGGAGTGTGAATGGGCGATAGATAGATCTATCTACTCCAATTGAAAAAAAATAAAACAAAGTGAGAAGATTGGAAAAGAGAAATCCGGAAACCACATCCTAAACAGGGAAAAAAGGATGAGCCTCTTAAAATGTTCAATAGACGTGGATGGAGTGTGAACCGGGCGATAGATAGATCTATCTACTCCAATTGAAAAAAAAAAACACAAAGTGAGAAGATTGGAAAAGAGAAAGCCGGAAACCACATCCTAAAGAGGGAATAAAGGATGAGCCTCTTAAACTGTCCAATTCGATTAGAACTCTTAAGATTTTGGAATCTTAACTTTCAGTTAAATCAATAAATTCGTTAATTTCTGACAGAGACCTGGCATCTGGACACCAGCCACTTTTCTACCCGGTGGAATGTGGCTCCATCTGTCTATTCTACAAATATTTCCAAGGCCTCTGCCCCTGCCGCAACTTTTGCAACCAAACTGGCAACAAGGTCCAACTTATTTACAGTTAGATCTACCAAATGCAATCGACAATTCTACTACATCAGCTTCTTTTCTCGCACTTCCCGCCTGTGGAACTCCCTTCCATATACTTGCTTTCTTGACGGCTACAACATTCAGGAATGTAAACGCAATGTCAATACCCATCACTTATCCACTTGATAATAGTTCTTTCTACATTACCCTGTATATCTTGTTCTTTTCTACCTTCTCTCTACCTTCGCAACTGTCTTCACACCTGTGTTTCCATCCTTCTCTTGTCCTTTCTCTGACACCCTCTGTAACTACTTCGTCTTTCTTTTCACTCTCCTCCTGTCTAAATTTTTACTCTTATGTAGCCCCCTGCGCATCAGTGGCGGTACCGCCTTGCTTGGGGTAAAAAAATTAAAACAAGATAATACTCAGTGTATAAAAACTTGCAAAAATAAAATTTCGCTTTGTTACGCATTATTTGAAGAAAAAAAACAGCAAATTTAAAGTTAAATTAATCTGATTTGAAACAATAAAATTGCTGTAAGACAAGGATGTGTCTTCTCACCGGATTTATTCAATCTATCTTGGGTGGCAATTCTGAGAGAACTGAAAGTTCTGCCAGGATTCGTCATTGGCTGCCACACTCTTAATATAATATACACAAATGACACAGTGCTGTTTGCAGATACGTAAAGGCAACTACAAAATCCCTCACAGAAGGGACCGAAGAAAAGCGAGAACAAGGAACTAAACATAAACTACGAGAAAACTTAATGCATAGTCATCAGCAAAAAGAGGCGTCCAAAATGTGAATTCCAGGTCGGTACACTAAGATCAAGCGGGTACAGAAATTTAAATACCTGGGAAGTGTTCTAACAGAGGATGGGAGGGGCTACACTGACATCCAATACTGCATGGCTAAGCATGCATTCCAAAACCTAAGCGGCAGGGTTGACAGACGGAAAAATTTCCCTGGCAACAAAGAAACTGGGACTGGATTGTTATGAGACATCGGTCATTCTATATGGAAGCGAATGCTGGACAATCTTATCAAAAATGAAGGAATAACTCGAAGCAAGATAATTTTGTGGTTCTACAGAAGAACGCTGAGAATACCATGGATCAACGACGAAGTATTGTAGAGTATTCAAACGAAAAGAAAACACATACTTAACATCAGGAAGAGATAACTGAATTTCCTGTGGCACATAATGAGGAAAAAGGGCCTGGAGAATCTGATACTCACAGGACGGATAGAAGGAAATAGAGACAAGGGAGAGCGTTGCGAGACATCTTTGATTAGATTGAGCAAATGGATGGCAGAGCTAGGTTCGGCAGAGCTGTTGTCAATTAGGTGCCATACGTGATACACGCATTGGACTTTCATGTCTCGAAAGAGACATGACTGACTGGGCAGAAGGTTATCCCGCATTAGGTTGCCATTGCTTTCTGCGGTAGACTAGTTGTCAACCAAGTCTATAGAACCCAATCTGTCCTATTATTTAACTCATAACTGGAGGGAGAGAGGGATTAATACCTTTCCCAAGGGTATTTGTGCGTAAGTGAATGCAAGGAATTCAAGTAGAATTCGAACTCGGCTCCCCACTGTAGCGTTCAGAATTTCACTGCCTGTTCTTTGTGGATTCATCATTCTTAAAGTGTGCGTGTTTTTGCGTGGTCACCAAATATGTAGGGTGCGTCGGCCATGCCTGGCACAAGGCCACTTTCAAACATAGCCGACAATCTCGGCATTTAAAAATATCATCAGGTTGAAAGAATAGTTTGAAGAATGAAAGTGTTTGTAAAAAAAGTGAAATTTTGTTAACTGACAACTATAACACAATTGTAAGAAGCAAATGTTCAAATATAAAATGCATGTAGTTAATTAATTTTTTAAGATTAAATGTTGATTTATTGTTGATAGTAGCATAATGTGTGTATGTAGAAAGATTAATCAGGCTATTAATAAAGTCTGTGTTCCTTTCCCTTTTTTTAAAGGTTGGCGACAGAGGGAAAAGGAAGGTGAAGCAATTAAGGGAATTGTACTTATCGAACTTTAGTTTTTAGGAGTCAGTTGAATATGTCTTGTTGTTGTTGTTGTTTCTTTGACGGCGCATGAGTGAAGAGGAAGGGAAACGAATGTGTGACGCGACATTTGTATGTCCGGCGCTTGCTTGAAGATTTTTAGCGTGTCGTCTCTGTGCTGCTCCCAATTAACTCACTGATTTGATCGGTCAAAATACGCGGTTAAGTCGTGAAATTTAGTCATCTAACTAGATCGAAACAGCATACCAATTTTCTTAGGTGTTAAGAAAATTTGACAGGGGTCATAGATCAATTTGCTATTTCCCATCCAATCAGAATCCGGAATCTTAATTTTCCTTTCCCTCCAGTTATGGGTTAAATAACAAGACCGATTGGGTTCTATAGCCATGGCTGGCAACCAGTCTATCGCAGAAAGTAATGGCAACATACTGCGGGATAATCTCCAGCCATGTCTGTCATGTCTCTTTCGAGATATGATTGTCCAAAACGTTCACGTATGGCACTTAACTGACTGACTGAATATAATAGGTGGAAACAGGATTAAGGCTTCTACTGGACATAAATTGGGGGACCGGTTTTCTATTGCTTTGAAGTAATAAACTGATCCCCCAATATTACTACTTAATAATATAATGCATCTCTTCTCCTCTAGCTATTAGTCAAATAACAGAACATATTGGGTTCTATAGCCTTGGCTAGCAACCAGTCTACCGTAGAAAATAATGGCAACCTACTGTGGGGAAAATCTTCTGCACAGTCAGTCATGTCTCTTTCGAGACATGATTGCCTAAATCGTGGATCACGTATGACACTTAACTGACTGACTGAATGATCGTATAATACCAGGAGCAAAAATATTAAGAGCTACAAGAGACAGGGGCAAATGGAAGTCTAAAATCGCCTACGTCCTGAAGGGACACGGCACATGAAGAAGAAGAATTTTGCCACAAGGCTCTTCTTTTTTATATCTAATATTCGTTTTCTCTTCTGGCTACTCTTTCTCTTCCTCTTTCATCATTGTAATTTTTTTCTTCTTCTTTTTCTTTTTCTTCTTCTTCTTCTTCTTCTTCATTAAGACTATACATTCTTCTTCAGGTTAGTAGGTCTTTTCAATTCTCAAAGCAACACTTCTTTCTTGTTTTCTTTTTTGACGTCTCGTTTTCCTTTTTTTTTCAATTCTACATTTTCATCTTCTCTTATTCGTCAGCCTCCTCTATTCCTGCCCACTTTCTTCTTTGTCATCATCTTCTTCCCTTTTTGTTTTTCTCCTTTCCGACAGATGTTTTCCTCATTTTCGTTTATTTACATCCCATCTATAACTATCTCTTCATCAACTTAATTATGCAATACCTCAGAGACGAAAAGCATCGATATATTTCAAAAGACAAAGAAAGCCGAAGCCTTCCGGGCAATTCGACTTCAACATGTCTACGCATAAGTACCTTTTGCTATTCAACCCATCGGAGGAAGGACGTGCGTTTAAAGTTAATTAACTATTCACAAGTACATAAATATATATACAATCACAAACTACCCACCTACATGCATACCATATATATATATATATATATATATATATATATTTTTTTTTAAAAGTAGTTGTTATTTTATCGATATATCAAAAATTTATTATTTTTTCCTGAATGATAGCAACATCTATCTACGCAATTAACGCGAAAGCTCACAAAGGTAAATAAACGGAAGTGATTTGTATGAAAAGCCATTAATTTTAAAGTCTCACATTCATTGCCAATTCGCAATTTAGAAGCTGAAGTTTGGTTTGTATTTGTAATTTACTAGATGAGAATAACGGTTTAAAAACCTCAACGCTTTAAAAAGCGAAACTAACTTTAGAAATTATAAAGAATCCTTCTTTATAATTATTTGAAATTGCAAAGAATTGTGTCGAGTAGTCTACAGAATGATGCTGCGAATATCATGGACCGAACATGTTAACAATGATGAGGTCTTGGAGAGGCAATTTTCTAACTGCAGCTTAGATGTAGCACAAGGCCGAAAGTACACCCAGTGAGGATCAAGCTCACTGCTAAGTTGTAATGGTTCTAGCGAAAAAGGCTTGCTAAACATTACACCACTTCAAGGTGCTCCGATGAGGTTTTAGAGAGGATGTACACGAAAAAGAAACTGATATTTAACATCAACTGAAGTATCTGGAACATGTAACGAGAAAGACAGGCTTGGATAATCTGATACTCACAAGACAACTAGAGGGAAAGAGAGGCAGGGGAAAGCGACGCATTACTTACTTGATTGGCTTGAGTAAATGGATTGCAGAGCAGGTTTTAGGAGGGGTAAGAAGAGAAAGGATGTTAAGTACTAGGATAGGGATATGTGGAAAGATTTGTCCTGAAGAAGAAGAACAACAACAACAAGAAAAAGAACAACAACAACAACAACAACTAGAACAAGAATAAGAAAAAGAACAAGAACAATATCAGGAAAAACAAGAAGAAAAAGAAAAAGAAGAAGGAGAACAACAACAACACCAACAAGAACAAGAAAAAGAAGAACAAGAAAAAGAAGAAGAACAACAACAACAACAAGAAAAAGAAGAGTAACAACAACAGCAACAACTAGAACAAGAACAAGAAAAAAAATAAGATCAAGAAGAACAAGAAGAAAAAGAAGAAAAAGAAAAAGAAGAACAACAACAACAAGAAAAAGAAGTACAAGAAAAAGAAGATCAAGAAGAAGAACAACAACAACAAGTAAAAGAAGAAGAAGAACAACAACAACTAGAACAAGAACAAAAAAAGAACAAGATCAAGAAGAACAACAACAACAAGAACAAGAAAAAGAAGAGCAACAACAACAAAAACAACAACAACTAGAACAAGAACAAGAAAAAAGAACAAGAACAAGATCAAGAAAAACAAGAAGAACAAGAAAAAGAACAACAACAAGAAGAAGAAGAACAACAAGAAAAGTGAGAAGAAAAACAACGCACACAACAAGATGAAAAAGAAGAACAAGAAAAAGAACCAGAACAAGAAGAAGAAGACGAAAGAATTATGAAGTCGAGTGTTATTTCCCCTGTACACCGTCTTTCCCCAAGAGTTCCGCAAAATTATATCTCTATTTAGCAGCTTCCCTTTTAGAGATCTTAGCAAAGGTAGACTCACTGGAGAAATGTAGCCCTATAATAAATATAGGACGCTATTTTGAAGATACCATTTTTATTAATCCACTTATAGGTCTTAGTTATGTAACTACTCGTTTTGTAGGTTAAAAATTTTGACATGATATAACTGTCAGTTTTTTTAAAACTGTGGATGATGATAGCAGCGCTGTTTCTATTTGTAAATGTTCAGTCTAATCTCCAAGATGTTTCACCAAATATATGATACAATTATATTTGAAGGTATGCTATATGTATTCTTGTTGAATTCATTGTATTCACTTACGCGCAATACCCTCCATCTTCAGGTTGAATAGCAGAAAATATCGGATTCTCTAGCCTTGGTTGGCAACCAGTCTACCAAAGAAAGTAATGGCAGTTTATTGTGGGAAAATATTCTGCCCAGCCAATCATGTCTCTTTCGAGATATGATCGCCCAAGCGTGTATCACGTATGTCACTTAACTTAATGGCTGTTATTTATTACTAAACCTTCTTATTATCAGAACGTATGTAAATATAAATTTAAAAGGGAAAACAGAGCTAATCAATAAGTGGAGACAGACTCTTTCATGTCCTGAGGGTTGATATTTAGCATGTAACAGACTGATTGGTGATGTTCTTTGTGCCCATGTATATATATATATATATATATATATATATATATATATATATATATATATTAATGTAGATTTGAGCAGCAATCTTTCATTTAAACCTGTTTCGTTAAAAACGACCGAAAAGGAATATTTTATTAATTTAAGAAATGTAAAATGTTCCATAATTTTCGAATTTATAAACGCTTTCATCCTCTTCACGGGCCATTTTCAAGGATGTTATTTTTCCGGTGTTGTTATGTGGTCATGTTTGACTGTAATGTAAACTTTCTTTTTAGTGGTTTTTTTTGTGCTTTTTTTTTTTTTTTTAAAGGACAGTTCTTTAAAACTGTCACGTGATGTACGCGGCGGTTATTATCTAAGCGTCTGTCTATTTTGTTTCAAAAACTTTCAAAACTCCGTTTCCACCGTTAGTGTAAGGTTGATGGTAGGAGGAAATTGTTGGATATATAGTGCCTTTCTTATAGCGACGTCCTTTTGATATTGTAATTTAAATAGTATTTTTGTATTTTCAACCAAAACTTTTCATAAGGGTTCTTGTAAGGTGTGGGTTAAAAATGTTTTTTATTGCACTATCATATATATATATATATATATATATATATATATATACTGTAATGGTTGTTACAATGTTTTTATACATTCATAGTATCACTACACAAAAATTTCGCATTTCGAAGCCAGCCCATTATGTGGTTCGCCTCATCTTCAGGTGATTTTTTAGAAGTAATTTTTTAGAAGTGTAATGATCCCATGAATTCATAAAGACATTGTAACAACCATTACAGTATAACGCTCTACATTTCTCTCGAGTACTCTTAAAAGTAAATGCATGAACAAAAGGTTAAAAAACCTACGAGTTCAACAACTTAGTTACAATACTATACATATATATATATATATATATATATATATATATATATATATATATATATATATATATACAGGGTGTCCACAAAATTCGTGTGCTCATTAAAAATTTTATAACTTTATTTGTATTTGTGATAGAAATAATCTGTAAAAAATGTTATAAAGTTTAATCTTCTAAGTTTTAAGTATAGTTATTGACTAATTCTTTAACACAAAATTTGCAACAATTTTTATTTAAGTAAACAGATGGATTAGAAGGAGTGGACCATTTTATTGGACTGCACGTTCGCCAGATTTGACTTCATTAGATATTATTTTATGGGGACATGTGAAAACAATTGTGCATGCAACCAAACTTTGTTCATTAGAAGATTTGAAATCTACAATAACTAATGTGATTTCAGGCATTACTGTAAATCAGTTGGCAAAATTATATTACCTTTTGTATTGCTAATGATGGAAGACACGTGGAAACGTAAAAAATTTTCAATAAAACCTTAAAAAATATAGATTTACTTCTTTCTTATACTTTTCACAAATTATTTCTATCGCAAATACAAATAAAGTTAATTTTTCTAAAGTGCACACAAACTTTATATATATATATATATATATATATATATATATATATATACACAGTGGGGTGAAACAAATATTTGTACACATGAAAATTTGTATTTTAATGATTGTAAACCCTTAACTGAAAAAAAATTCAATATATTTTATGTATAAAGATACATAATACTAAAAAATAATAATAATCTCAAATAATTCTTATTCTAGCAGAAATTAATGCATTATTTTTATTTAAAGGGGTGAAAAATGTATTCGTACAAATCAATTCTAACGAATATTTTATTTTATTTAGTATTTTCTAGAATTAACAAGTAATGTTATCAGTAACTATAGTTAACGCTATTAGCCACTAACATAGCGATATTTGAAAATTCAAATTGTGAAAAGAACCCCCAAAAATATCGAGAATTTGATGACAATATGCCAAGAAGAATGGGAAAAAATACAGTTCAATGTGTGCAAATCATTAGTTGAGAAGTACAGGAAAAGACTGGTAGCTGTTGAACTGAATAAAGGATATTCTACAAAGTATTAAATTGAATAAAGGATATTCCACAGAGTATTAAATTGAATAAAGGATATTCCACAGAGCATTAAATTGAATAAAGGATATTCCACAGAGCATTAAATTGAATAAAGGATATTCCACAGAGTATTAAATTGAATAAAGGATATTCCACAGAGTATTAAATTGAATAAAGAATATTCCACAGAGTATTAAATTGAATAAAGGATATTCCACAGAGTATTAAATTGAATAAAGGATATTCCACAGAGTATTAAATTGAATAAAGGATATTCCACAGAGTATTAAATTAAATTAATATGCTTTTGTTGTTTTGTACGAATACTTTTTTCACCCCTTAAAATGAAAATAATATATTAATTTCTGTTAGAATAAGTATTATTTGAGATTATCATTATTTTTAAGTGGTATGTATTTTATACATAAAATATATCGAATTTCGTTTCAGTTAAGGGTTTTACAATTATTAAAATACAATTTTTCATGTGCACGAATATTTGTTTCACCCCACTATATATATATATATATTGAGAGAAAGAGACGCACAGTAGTTTTATTCGCAATATGTAGTGCTTGTAATTTACCCCTGAAGATGATCTTAGCAAATGTCGAATTTACTTACGTAAAATATATATATATTTCCATCTCAGCATCAAAAAACTGATTAGTTAAACATAAAATTTCATTAGAAAAATAAGTAGACAAAGTATATCTGTATTATTTAATGAGACATGCTTGAATTATTGTATTCTACATAAATATACAGGTATACATCAACTTACGTCGGTAACTTGTTCGAGAAGTGGCGACATAGGTCGAAAAATGACTTACACTACTGGTCATAATTATTAGGCAACCCTATTGTCTTAAATAAATGTTTTTTTTAATACTATTCTTTAGTATTTATTGCCAAGTGAATTTATAATTATTTAATAATTAACTATATTGGAGTTTCACCAATGAAAGAATGAAGAAAAATTTAGGATGATTCGTACGAATTCATTTTTGCTTTCTTGCCTTGTACAATTTTGCAAAGTAATAATAAAAAAACGAACCAATCTATTTTTATTTAGAATTATCCACTTGGCAAAATATACTAAAAATAATATGAAATACATAATTTCTTCTAAAGAAAAACTAGGGTAGCCTAATAATTATGGCCGGTAGTGTAAGTCAAATTTACTTGTCTCCGAATGTACTTGTCATTAGGTTAAACCACAAATAACCTTTCTCAGTGCTATATGTTACTTATAAATGCATTTTTAATAATATATGTCAATAAAAATCTATTTTAAGCTTACAAACAAATAAATTTAGCTTTTAATATAGTACAGAAAAAAATAATCTAAATTTAAGAATACATATACGTACATACTTGTAAATGAAGAGGTTTAAAATTTGTTGATCTTTACAGTACATCACAGACACTTTATTCATAAATGTGGTTTTCTCTGAGAGATTATAAATGGTTTTGTAAGGTTAAATAACAAATGCAGCTATTAAAATTATTTTGAAATATTTGAAAATAATTTATTTTAAATTTACAAATATTTAAATTCTGTTTGTTTATCTACATTGTCGACGGAGACAGCTGCGGAATTTCAGCAACAACATTTCTGTGACTTGATTTTATATTCGTTTAAAAAAAACGTTCAAACGTTATTCTAGTGATATTACGACACCAATATTTATGACGGACAGACATACAGTCGAATAAATTGATTTAAACTTGAGTTTTATTTTTCCATATATAGATTTTCGACACGGTACAATCGAGAACGCCTTAACTCGAAACGACCTAACCCAAAGTATAACTATACGGAAAGGAAACTTTAAGACATCCTACAGAAGATAGCTGAAGAGAGCAACAAAAAAGGACTACAAATAAACAAGCCAAAATGCCAAATACAGGTGGGGGATAATAAAATCAAGCAGGTTCTAAGATTTAAATACTTAGGAAGTGTTCTAACAGAGGACGGAAAGTGCAACACAGAGATCCGGAGGTGACTTGGCATGGCGAAGGAAGCATTCCAGAAGTTGAGTAAAGTATTAAGAAACAAGACAATTTCACTAGAAACAAAGAAGAGACTACTGGATTGCTATGTGATATCGGTTCTTCCGTATGGTAATGAATGTTGACAGTATCATCAGAGATGAAAGAAAAACTTGAAGCAACTAAGATGTTGTTCTACAGAAGGATGCTGCGAATATCATGGATCGAGCATGTGAGCAATGTTGAGGTTTTGAAATGAAGGGAACGAAAAGGAAGAGACAACTGAAATTCCTGGGACATGCAATGAGGAAAGGTGGCTTGGAGAACCTGATACTAACAGGAAAGATAGTGGGAAAAGGAGACAGCGGATAACGTATTTGAAGGACCTAATCAATTGGATGATGGAACGTGGATTGCATAGTGTAACAGGAAAACAATTGGTAAAAGCCATCAGGGATATGGAGAGGTGAAAAGCCACGATCACCAACGTCCCGAAAGAACAGGACACATAGAAGAACAACGTTAGTGTACGTGTTTATAATAAAACGAAATATATTTTCGTTTAAATTTGTAGCGAAGAAATGTATACAAATATCATGTTTGTACCGTATTTCTTTCTAATATATATATATATATCAGAATGTAATATATATTTGCGGTTGAAATATTTCATTGAATTAATTTGTATGTATTATACTTCAAATTTTTATGTATTATTTAAATATCAGAGTATTCTATATAAGTAATAGATCGAAATAATGAAAAATAATATTCAGAAATATATTTATTTTTTGTATTGGATGTAATATTTTTTTAATTTATTTGTATGTATTCTATTACTAATTTTTAGCACAGTATTATATTTAAAGTTTAGAATATTATGTATATAAAGAATACATTGAATTATTATGAATTATTTAGAATGTATGTCTCTGTATGTGGAGGTGTAATTTTCAAGGCTAGATGGTCTCAAGCAAGATTTGGCAAAAACGTGTAATAAAATGCATATGTTTCGCTGAAGTCTTCCTCATGAAAAAGGGTTCTTCAATGGCAAATGGATATTTTTTGTGTGATAACTTTCTTCCACGTCATAGAACTAAAGTGATGTTTACCTTGTAACACAGCCACTTAATTGCTATACGTGATAAACGTTTGGGTGATCATGTCGCGAAAGACACATGACTGACTATTATACTCTGTATTTAATTTAAGCTTATTTAAGTAGCTTTAAAAACTAAATTAAGCTTCCATAGCAGTTCAAATATATCTTGCTTGTTACATGTAAAACCTTAGGGAAAGTCTATGGAACATAAAAACATTTTTGCATTTTGTTGTAGAGTGGCTGACATCCCTGCAGCACTCTCAATGATAGGATGTCTCACGGTCTCTAATACTCTTTTTACACACATGAGGTTGCTATTTCTTTCTGCGAGAGACTGATTTTCAACCAGTCTGTCTTTCTATTTAATCTACAGCCGCAGGGAGAAGAAATGGATTAATACCTTCCCCAATTCGAACACGGATCACAGATATCTCATTCCGAGATAATATCTATTACACACTAACGCACATTGATGTAACTACGCGTGTTAATAAAACTGAGAAGTCGATGACATTTTTAAATTTTAAGTTTAATAATTTTAAATAGGTGTTGTGGATTTCGGGTGAGGAACCACACAAAATAATAAATAACAAAAATAGATATGGAGAAAGAAAATGTAAGTTATATTGAACGTAATATACAAACTGGAACACGGGTTAGTCAATTTAGGAATACTATTAGTAGAAATAGGATGTGCGTTGTGGTGCATTGGATATCGGCTCGGAACAAGAACTCGGGGAGCCGAGTTCGAATTCCAGCTGAATCCTTTGCATTCACTTACGTGCAAATACCCTTTGGAAAGGTATTAATCCGTCTCTTCCTTCAAGTTATGGGTTAAATAACAGGACAGATTGTGTTCTATAGCCTTGGTCGGCAACCAGTCTACCGCAGAAAGCAATTGCAACCTGCGGTGGGATAATATTCTGCCCAGTCAGTCATGTCTCTTTCGAGACATGATCGCCCAAGCAAAATTTAAGCTTATTTAAGTAGCTTTAAAACTAAATTAAGCTTCCATAGCAGTTCAAATATATCTTGCTTGTTACATGTAAAACCTTAGGGAAAGTCTATGGAACATAAAAACATTTTTGCATTTTGTTGTAGAGTGGCTGACATCCCTGCAGCACTCTCAATGATAGGATGTCTCACGGTCTCTAATACTCTTTTTAAGCAAAAATTGTTGCATTCTTGGCGCAATTGTCGAGCGTCATTCGAGTAATATTCAGATTGATTACTTCGGCGGCAATTACAGCCTAAACCCCTCCTCTCTGTGTTGTAAGTTTATCTTATCTCTCATTGTAACTATTGTACTGTTCTGTGTATATTCATTTAGCACTATATATTGTGCTGAATAATGTCGGAGTATATTTTCTCTGTGTATCGTATCCATTGTATTGGCAATACATTGCATTTCTTACTGGATATTTCACCACTGTGATTCGGTTATTTGTCAGTATGTTTTGTTATAGACTAAGCTTATCGTGTGCAGATATGTGCAGATTAAGTATATCAATCAACCATAATCCAGCAGGTTTTAAATAGATTTTTTTCACTCTGTATAATGTCCAAGAGCCACTCAAAGTAGAGTGCTACAGAATAAGATCATTTTAGTGCCATAACAGGAGAAAGTATGAAATTCATATCATGGGGTTTGAAGAATAGATAAAAACTAACCATAGACGTGCAGAGGTTATGTTCGTATTCTCTCAAGAGACAGTTTCACAAATAACAGTTCTGCATAAGAATGTGTTTTAGTGAAAAAGTTTTCCTTACAAGTGGATTTGAGAAGATAATGTACGTACATTGTATAATGCTTTATATGTGTAAAATTCTGGACTGGGTTACGAAAAGTATATATTTATTCTGAACATTTGCCTTGAAAATAGTGATATAGAAACTCACGATTACATAAGCTTTTGGGATAGCTTTTGGGATAGCTTACTTTCTCCATACTTCTGTTACTTTTACATTCACAATATAATGTAATTGTCGAGATATCAAGGCCTTTCCTTCTGCGTCTTAGAATATGAAAATTTTTCTTTTCTAATTTTATATAGTCTTCTTCTATGGGCTCTGCCCTTTCAGGACGTAGGCGATCATGGTTCCCCACGTCTCTCTATCCCTGGTGGCTCTTAGTCTGTTTTCTCCTGCTATATCTCGCAACCCATTCCATCATCCACCTGATCAGGCCCTTTGAATATGTTATCCGCTGATTTCCTGTCTCTATTTCCTTCAATCTGGCCTCTCAGTATCATGTTCTCCAAGCCCTCCTTCCTCATTGCATATCCCAGGAACGTCAGATGTCTCTTCTTGATGCTTATTATTAATTTTCGTTTCGCTTCCCTTTTTTTTCCAACACCTCATCGTTGCTCGCGAAAATGCCAAATACAGGTGAGGGATACTAAAATCAAGCAAGTACTAAAATTTTAATACCAGGGAAGTGTTCTAACATGAGATGGAAGGTGCGACACAAAGATCCGAAGGCGAATTAGCATGGCAAAGGATGCATTCCAGAAGCTGAGTAAAGTATTAAGACACAGGAAAATTTCACTAGAAACAAAGAGAGTACTAGATTGCTATGTGTTGTCAGCTTTTCAATATAGCAGTGAATATTGGAAAATATCCTCAAAGATGTTGGAAAAACTTGAAGCATCTGAAATGTGGTTCTACAGAAGGATGCTACGTATATCATGGACCGAGCATGTGAGCAATGATGAGGTGTTGGAAAGAATGGAAACGAAAAGGAAATTAATACTGAGCACCAGGAAGAGACAACTGAAATTCCTGGGACATGCAATGAGGAAGGGGGACTTGGAGAGCCTAAGACTAACAGGACAGATAGTGGGGAAAAAGAGACAGAGGAAAGCAGCGGATAACATATTTGGAGAGACTGAGCGGGTGGATGACAGAACGGGGTTCGCGAGATGTTATTCGAGAAAGCCTGCAAAGTGCCACCAGGGATAGGGATACGTGGAAGGCCATAGAATAAGAAGCTCAATGGGTGTGGGCAAAGTGTTTCTGGGTGTAAAATAATTAATTTGACAAGTGATATAGAGGGAGACAAAGTAATGCAACTATTTGAATGATTAACTCATACATGTTCTAGTGGAACATCCTGCCATCCCCGAGAATATAATGCTCTAGTTTATATAACGAGCGGTACGACGAGAAAGCATTCACCTGATATTTCTATGACACTATCAGCTTTCTGCCTTCGAGGAGAGGCCGCTCTCTGCTTCCGAGCAGAGAGCACAAACCCAGTAGTGGTTACGCCGAAGGGTAGAACCACGACTGGGGAAAAATAGACAGACATTTTTGGGACCGGCTATATGGCCGGGAATAACCACTATAAAATGATCATGTGTCACATCTGGCCTTGCGTGGGAAGGCTAGTAAATACAAAAACGTCTTAGGCATTCGCCTGACTTTTCTATGACACTATCAGCTTTCTGCCTTCGGGTAGAGGGCGCTCTCTGCTTCCCAGCAGAGAGCACAAACCCAGTCGTGGTTCCGCCGAAGGGTAGAATCGTGACTGGGGAAAAATAGACAGACATTTTTTGGCCCGGCTATATGGCCGGGAATACCCACGATAAAATGACCATGTGTCACATCTGGCCTTGCGCGGGAAGGCTAGTAAATACAGAAATGTCTTAAGCGAAGGCCTTCACTATTCGATTTTCGATTCCACTCCAACCCGGGGGTTGTCTATATGTGTATTATTGTTAATTGTACCTTAGTACAATAAATCTGTATTTCTTATTCCTGGTGTAGAGATCTATTCTTCAACTGATCTTTGATACTGTATTCCTTTTCGAGATATATCAAAACCCAATCCCAAAATCTAACCATTGTGTTATACAGAGGATCGCATTTTTTCAAGGGGAAATATACGAATTCTATTGCGCTGAATAACTTATATACAAGCGTATTCCTCGATATAATCTATTTATCTGATTAATATCGATTATTTAATTATTTGTATCGATTATTTAATTATTGTGTGAAGCGTTGTTGCAATTAACGACGTCTGTCACACATAGACAATCAAAGTTCCCAAATGGTATGAGCTTAGGAAGAAAATTTCAAGAAATAAAAATTGAGTGTTTAATGCAGTCATACACTAATGATGGGATTGTATTGTTGCTCTGAGGGCAACAATTGCTAATCAATATTCCTTTTCACGTAATCTAAGATATTTTATTAATATGAACACAGATGATTGGGTTTTAAAAATTATAAAGAAAGATATATCTTTGCTTTGTCAGAGAAATTACGTTGTGGCAAATGATTATCTCATGAAGATTTATACTACAATATTTAGTCAAAAATTAATGTCTGTTAGTTTATTGAACCGTTAGAGAAGAACATACAGGTTGCCAAATGAACAATGAATACCCTTAATATATATTCTTCCTCTTTGAGATGGCCTAACTAAGGCTCTCAGGCCACAAACTGCTCTTTGATGTTTAAATGATTTAGAAATGCTTTGTCTCGGCTCTTTTTTAATCATAATTAATATACACCCTTGTGCAAATTTAATAATATCTTCATAGGATCTCTCATACATTCCCCGATCACGTTTACGTTGTCTCTTGGCGTTGTTTTTCTCTTACGACCGCATTTTCATTTCCGTTTTGTTCTGATGAATCCAGTTTGTTCGTGTTTGAGTTTTGTTTAAAATAACCTCTGTGAGTTATTTATTGCCAAAAAGGTGGAGTTTTAAGGTATTTTGCTTTAATGTTTGATTAAAGTGAGAAGGTTGTTTAATTGAGATTTTAATGAAAATTTTCTTTTTATTCTTTTTCATTTCAGAAAACTGAAATGTCTAGATATTCAAACATTTTTAGCTGGGAATAATGTTTTTGCTTCAAAAGTGTTATGGTAATAATTTTTCTTCAAAAATGTATTGTTGGTAATATTTTTCCTTTAAAAACGTTCAAAATTTCTATAAAAGTCTTTTTGCAATTTTATGCATATATTTCTATAAAAGTGTATTTTTATACATTTTATAGTGTTTTTAACCCAGTTTGGGGGTCAATCATTTTCGCACAGCTGGGACCCCAACAGGTGCTACCACTCCAGGTGAAATTGGACCTGAGAACAATAGCAATTAACGGGGGTTTCCATGCTCTTCGCAATTTCTCTTGCTGCCGGATGTAGTTTACCGTCATGTCCAGGACTTGATATTCTGACTAACAGCTGAAAAACCTACACCAACAAACACGTGACTTCTCTGTAAGGCTTCCCTGTGTGTTCGTGCAAGGTTTAAATTTTTGTACCCTTAGAGATTTTAACGTTTATCTCGGACAATGACAACTAATCTACAGTCGAGAAAATAGTGTCTGGGTGTAATGAAAATAGGAGGCAATCAAACATAACGCAATTTTTTTCAAGGGCAAACAAATTCCATCATAAACCTCAAGAATAGATTCATATTACTTCGCATTGCTGCAAATAATCTATTCTAGAGAAAAACAAAAATAGATTACACCCTGCCACCCCAAGGTGTCTAAAACACCATATGGTGAAAGAAAAGATAGTAAAGCAGTTGTTTCAATATATTTGCCAAAATGTGGAAAAGATAAATAATAAAAAGTTCTAGTATGTGTTAATATTTTTGAGATGAGGTAGTATCTACAGTATTTGCCTTTTAGCAACAAAGATGAAGACAATAGTTCGAATAATGTAAATACTACCAGAAGAGGTACTACTACGCAAGGAATGTCGTTTATATACCCCAGTGATTGTAATAAAGTTTCGGTTCGAAATTCTTAACTCCTGAAGAAGGCCGGAGCGCACAACAACCGAAACGTCGTAAAAATGTCAACAAAGACGAGGACAATAGTCCGAATAATGTAAATACTGTAAAAAGTTCTTTATAATTATTAAATGGGCAAGAATTGAGACTTCACTGGATTAAAACCTAAGTTTAATGTTAATGAGTATGTAATTTAATATTTAATGTTAATTAAATATTTAATGTCAATATTAATTAAATATTTAATGTTAATGTGTATGTAACAAAAATGAATGTGCAAATTTGGTTCATGTCTTACAAATATCTGAAGTTTATCGTAAGTGGGTCTTAAAATGACAAGTTTGGCCACCCTCATTTTGTATTGAGATATGTGTCAGGTTAAAAAGTAATGTCTGTTCGACATTTATTAAAGCTGTTTTGTTAGTCAAAGTACGAAAAGCACTACAGAAGGAAAGAAATTGTTTCTGGAATTAAAACAAAATAGTCTCTTGAAGCAGCTGAAATGTGGTTCTATAGAAGGATGCTGCGAATATCATGAACCGAGCATGTGAGCAATGAAAAGAATGAAAACTAAAAGGAAATTAATATTGAGGAAGAGATAGCTAAAGTTCCTGGGACGTGCAATGAGGAAGGATGGCTTGGAGAACCTGACACTAACAAGCCAGATAGAGGGAAAAAGAGACACAGAAAAGCAGTGGATAACATATTTGAAGGGCTTGAGCAGGTGGATGGCGGAACGGAGGTTCGTGGTGTTACAGGAGAAAGTGTGCTCAGTGCCATCAGGAATAAAGAGACTTGGAAGGCCATGATCGCCTACGTCCTGAAAAGACAAGGCACGTAGAAGAAGAAGAAGAAGAAGAAGAAGAAGAAGAAGAAGAAGAAGAAGAAATACTGGAGAATCTATCTAAATCATTTCCATAGCGATACCACGTGTAGATTTATATAAATTCTATCGTAAAGTAAGTCTACTCAGTCAGGTGACACAAGCCCAGCCAGAATTAGACAAGGACTTGGACGAGAAAAGTGTAGATTCGTTATGTACACTAGAAGAAAAAATGTAATAATAATATGCTGGACAATATCATCGAAAATGAAGAAAAAACTTGATAGAACTGAAATGTGGTTCTACAGAAGGATGCTTTGAATAACATGGATCCAGCATGTGAGCCATGATAAGATTTTGGAAAGAATGGAAAAGATGTACAGTTCCTGGGACATGCAATGAGGAAGGAGGGCTTGGAGAACCTGATACTAACAGGCCAGATAGAAGGGGAAAGAGTCAGGGGAAAGCAACGGATAACATATTTGAAGGATCTGTGCGGGTGGATAACAGAACGGGTGCTGTGAAACGTTACAGGAGAAAGCGTGCTAACAGCCACCAGGAATAGGGAGACGTGGAAGGCCATGATCGCTAACGTCCTAAAAAGGCAACGCACATAGAAGAAGAAGACTTCCCCCTTTTATTATTACATGTATACATACTTTGTAGAAATTTATTCGCTGATTTCTTAGCAAGGAAAAATTTACCTCTTCAACCTTATCGTTTATACCCTCTGTTCGCTTTTCCCATAAAACAGCTCAAGATAACAGCCTTTCTCTGCTTATTTATGGAGTCTGTCAGAATTCTGAGACTTGGCCGATCATGGCTCTCCATAATCTCCTCTTTTTTGTAGCACATACTAAATTTCGTCTTTTTGATAAATCTCTAAATCCTTGTGCTACCAACCGGTAATACAGGCTTGCTTGTTCGGTTATACTCTCTTTTCTTAATCCTCGCTTGCCTTCAGTAAATCTTGTGAGTTTTCAATTTACCAAGCCCACTATCCTCATTATGTGCCCTAAATTTTTCTGATGCTTTTCTGTGCACTTTTGATTCCATTTTCTCTACAATTTCGTCATTGTCATTTGCTCAGTCCAGTTATATTCAGCATCCTGCTAGAAAACCATTTTTCAGTTGTTTCACGTCTTTTCTTCATCTTTAGAAATACTGTGCAGCATTTACTGACATATAGAAGGACCACTATTACATAACATTTCTGTAGTATTTTCTTTATCTCTAATGAACTTTTCCCTATTTCTTAATACCCTGCTTAGTTTTGGGAGTCGTATTTTGCTATCACAAACTGCAAGAAAACTGAATACATGGCCATCAGAAAAAAGAGCAACCCAAAATGCCAAATACAGGTGGGGGATACTAGAATCAAGCAAGTACAAACATTTAAATGCCTAGGAAGTGTTCTAACAGGAGATGGAAAGTGCGTCACAGAGATCCGAAAGCTATTTGGCATGGTGATGGACGCGTTTAAGAAGCTGAGTAAAGTACTAAGACACATGAAAATTTCCCTAGAAACAAAGAAGAGAGTACTAGATTGCTATGTGATGTCAGTTCTTCAATACGGCAGTGAATGCTGGACAATATTTTCGAAGATGAGGAAAAAACTTAAAGCAGTGAAAATGTTGTGCTACAGAAGAATGATGCAGATATCATGGACCGAGCATGTGAGCAATGATGATGCGGAGGAAAGAATGGCAACGAAAACTAAATTATTAATGAGCATCAGGAAGACACAACTAATTTTCTTGGGACATGCAGTGAGGAAGAAGGGCTTGGAGAACCTGATACTAACAGGCCAGACAGAGGGAAAAAGAGACAGAGGAATGCAGCGGAGAACATATTTGAAGGGTTTGAACAGGTGGATGACAGAACGAGGGTTGCCATACGTGGTACACGCTTGGGCGATGATGTCTCGAAAGAGGCATGACTGACTAATTATCCCGCAGTAGGTTGCCATTGCTTTCTGCAGTAGACTGGTTGCCGACCAAGGCTATAGAACACAATCTGTTCTATTATTTAACCCATAACTGAAAGGAATAGATGGATTAATACCTTTCCCAAAATACAGACTAAGGTGGGGGCGCGTAGGAGTAGGCCTATTGACTATGCCTATTGCATAAGCCAACGCGAAAATATACTGCATACGACTACGGCGAGTACCGATCTATTACGGCTACTTGCTAGATTGTGCCTCCGGTTACAAAACCCCGTAGCTACTTCGAATAATATATATCTCCCTTTCCGGGACATATAAGTTATAGAACCAAATCATTCTTTTTATTTTACCCATAACTTAATGGAAGAGATGGATTAATACATTTTCCAAGGATAGTCGTGCGCAAGTGAATGCAAGGAATTCAATTGGAATTTGAACTCGGCTCCCCGATTTGTCGTTCCAAGTCGATATCCACTGCACCACAACGCACATCCCTCATGCTTCATTATACAAGCTGAATAAGTTTAATGAGAAATTACATTCTTTTCTTACACCCCTTCCTATTATTGTTTATTTACATCTGAATATTTATATGTAACAAAGAGTGGATTTGCGCAGTTAGGTAGCGTGTTGTGGTGCATGGATATCGACTCAGAAAGATAAATCGGGGTGCCGATTTCGAATTCCAGTTAAATTCCTTGCATTTACTTACGCACGAATATCCTTGGAAAATGTTTTGATCCATCTCTTCCCTTAAGTTATGGGTTAAATAAAAAGAGAGATTTGGTTCTATAACTTATATGTCCCGGAAAGGGATATATATATTATTCGAAGTAGCTACGGGGTTTTGGCAAATGTAACCGGAGACACAATCTAGCAAGTAGCCGTAATAGACCGGTACTCGTCGTAGTCGTATGCAGTATGCTTACGCGTTGGCTTATGCAATAGGTATAGTCAATAGGCGTTTCAACAGGCCTACTCCTACGCGCCCCTGCCTTAGTCTGTATTTTGGCTGAGACCAGCCAATTATAATACTGTAAGAGGGGGAACCGATTTGTATGTATATTCATTACATCGATAATCTTGGCTGGTAACCGGTCTACCTCAGAAAGTAATGGTGACTTACTGCTGGATAATCTGCTCAGTCAGTCATGTCTTTTCCGAGACATGATCGCCAAAAGAGCGTATCACGTATGGCACTTAACGGGCTGATTAGGCAGCTTGCAATGCATTTAATATGTTATCTGCATATCTAATGTGTTATAGTTACACCTCACCGAATATTTAGTGTGAAAGTGAACGCCTCAAACTGCATTTGCGACTGTCGATTTGCAAAAAAGATTTTCCTGTCAGTCGGAATAAATGTAACCGACTGCTTAGCCATTTTTTCATACGGTCACGGAACATTTCTTTTTATTATTAATATTAATGAGATGATGTTTGGTAGACGAGATTGACAGCGAGTCTACAAAGTCATGGATAACTAGAAGATAATGTGTCAGGAAATATATATGGTTAGTGTGTTTCTGTGCGTGTGGGTATGTGTAAGTGTAAGTGTGTGTGGTGAGTTGATGGTTGTGTTGGTATATGTTTGTCTATGTTTTGCCTCTGTGTGTGTTTGTACGTGTTTTTGTGCAAGTGTGTGTTGAAGCATATATATGCGTGATTGTGTTTGTGTGTGTTATTGGGCGTGTGTGTACGTAAGCGTGTGATGTTCGAGTGTGTGCGCTTCTGTGTGCACACCTATCTGTTTGTGTTTGCGTGTTTCAGCTTGCGTGTTTAAATAAATGTATGTGTGTGTGTGTGTGTGTGTGTGTGTGTGTGTGTGTGTGTGTGTGTGTGTGTATGCTATAAGCGCGCCCTGTGTGCTTATGCGTACGTGTATACATCTGTCTGGGTTTGTTTTGCGTTTGTGTCTATTTACGCGGTTCACCTGTGTTTTGCGTGTGTACGTGCATTAGTATGTGCGAGTCTGTATGTGCGTGTGTATGTGTGTGTATGTATGAGTGTGTATGTGCGCGTTTGTGTAGGCTTGCGAGTGTTTGTGCGCACGCGTGTGATATTTTCTGTGCATATTTAGGCGTGGTTGTGTAGGGTTGTATGTGTTTAGTAGCGTGATTTTGCCTGAGTGCGTGTTTTTGTTATCGTGTGTGTGTGTTTGTGTGTGTGCGTGTGGATTTGTGTATGTGTGTGTGTGTTAGCTTCGGTGTGTGTGTGCGTTTATTCATGTACATCCTGATGTATAAGTAGGTATTTTAAAATGTACAGTCCTTATAGGTAAGACAATTAAATACCGAAGATATTTTTATTATATATATTTTATAGCTCAGTTATATTTGGTTGAGCGCTTTTCCATTTTATACAAGATAAATATTTATATATCGGTATGTACCTGCGTGTAAACATATATGCCTAATGATTTACATCCATACATATATATATATATATATATTCTGAATATCGTTTCTTGTGTCTTTGTCTATGAGTGTATCAAATTTGATTAAAATTGAACCACTCCTTCTATAACCCTATTTTTTCGATTATCGATTTTCGATATTTATCTGGGGTACCTCGACACAAAACCTAGCTAAGAACACTCGTAGACGCTTATAGTACAACTGCGTGAAATTTCAAAAACATCGAGTCAGCCGTTTCGGAGTCTATAGGCAACGGATACACACACACACAGACACACATACAGACAAAGTTTCATTTATAAATAAGTTTATATATATATATATATATATATATATATATATATATATTACTTAAAACGTTACTTATTTATTTATTTATTTATTCAAACACACACATGCAGGAACGCACACACACACGCAGAGGCACACACACACACACACACACACACACACACACACACACACACACACATATATATATATATATATATATATATATATAACAATGCAGAATCTGTAATGTAATTGATCCAGACCTGGTAGTATAACTCCAGTCACTTTCTCACCGACGTACACTACCGGTCATAATTATTAGTCCATCCCAGTGTTTTAAAAAACTATGTATTTCATAGTATTTTTTAGTATTTTTGCCAAGTTAATAATTGTAAATGAAAATAGAATAGTTCTTTTGTTAATACTGCATAATAACATGTGCATCAAATAAATTTATAAATATTTCATAATTACCTATATTGCAGTTTCATCAATAAAAGAATGAAGAAAATTTAGGGTGATTCGGACGAGTGTGTCTTTGATTCTTTGCCTTGTAAAATTTTGCAAATAAAAATCTAAAAGGAACCATTCTATTTTCATTTAGAATTATTCACTAAAAATAGTATGAAATACATCATTTCTTTTAAAAAAACTGGGGTGGCCTCATAATTATAGTGTAATGTGGCTTCCCTCAGTCTCTTCTACAAAGACTTTCACGGATTCTCCTCTGATTAGCTTAGCTCCCTGTTTAATGTTTAATTTAAAATGTAAAAATGAATTTTTATTTATTGAAATGCAAATATTGCCTAGCGTTCTATCCCCCACCCCAGTTTTTTTGCTTTTCGACTAAAGTGATTATGGAAATTCTCGAACAAAGATTGAAAAAAGGTTTGTCTTTGAGAAAATACGGCAACTCAAAGATTATTTTCCAACTTTCCGTCTACTTGAAACGAAATGCTAATCTTGGGAATTGGCATATTTTGCTTTGACAAGACTAGTTATTTTAACTTATACAAGTATATACTTAATATTTATATTCTTTGTTCTACCGAACGTTTTTTTACGGGATATTCGCAACCCTATAGGATAAAGAAATTTAAACCAACAAAGGGTGGAGGAAACCTAAATGAGTCAACGGCCAGCTAACTAGAAGTGGTGTCTCAATAAATCACACTGGAGAAGGCAACAGGATACCACTCCACTATCTATCTATCCTGCGAATAATCATGGCTACACAACAGAAATATATGAAACTTAACGGCGTGGAGAGGGGTTGCTTTGAAAGGAAGCTACTCCTTGCCCGGTAAGGACCGACATGGCTACAGGTGTCACCTGACCGTCATCCGTCGACTGTTAGCACCAACCGCGTAAAGGAGACGCTTTTTCCCAAAGTGTGTTCCTCGCCCGGGAAGGATAGACATGAGCAACAGGTGTCTCTGGGCTCTTACCCTGCAATTGTGCGCAACAAAGAAAGGATAACCTTGGGGACATGGAAAGTCAGGACGCTCAAAAACTGTTGACAACTAGAGAATGTCAAGCAGGAGATGAACAGACTGAACATCAATAATCTAGGAATATGCGAAACCAGATGGCCAAACAATGGAGAGTTCAGAAGCGACAACCAGAGGATAATATAGGCAGGAAGAAAAAATAACGGAAAACTACTGAACAAAGAAATGCGTTCTAGGATGTTGCCAGTTCTCTGAAAGAGTTGTCCTGGTCAAACTGAAAGGGAGAACGTTCAACACAGCAATTGTAGTTGTCTATGCACCAACAACGCAAAACACTGAGGAAAAAATATAAACTTTTTACTCCACTCTAGACAATGCCAAGGCTCAATGTAAAAGCCAAGAAATTAGAATCCTCATGGGAGATTTGAATGCCAAAGCAGGCAAGGAGAGGAAAGGTATGACAACTGGCATCTTTGGATTAGGAATCCACAAGAAAAATGGGTTCAATGGTGCACAGCAAATGACCAGGTAATAACTAACACCTGGTTTCAAGAACACCCACGACGTCTATGGACATGGAGAAGCCCAGGACGCGACACGAAAAGCCAGGTAGACTACATAGCCATAAACAGGAGATTCAGAAACGCCGTGGTTCAAAGCAAAGCATATCCAGTTGCTGACTGTGGAAGTGACCACGTCCCAGTCATCTGCAAACTAAAGGTGAAACTCCGGAGATTGAAGAAGCCTAGTGCAGTACCAAAACTTAAATACAACACGCACGTGAATGAACTCAACCTACAGAAGAATACACTAACAACGTGAAAATCCAATATGAAAAAAATTGGAAAAGGACAATCGAAATAGGAGCCACTCAAGGAAGCGATAGTGACATCAGCAAACAACATTGACCCCAAAGGAAATCAGGCGCAGAAGAAAAAACGAGTGGATGACTGAAGAGATTCTCGACATGATGCAAAGGAGACAGAAAATGAGATCAAGACATGGAATGGAGTATAGGGAACTACACAAGGAAATAAGAAGAAAATTTAGACTGGCTAAAGAGGAATGGCTCAATGACAAATGTGCAGAAGTAGAGAGACTGAGCAGGCATAAATAAGCAGACATGCATAAAGAAATAAAAGAACTTACAGAAAAAACCTGCTCTTCAACTGGATGTATAAAATCCAAGGATGGAACAATCATATTCGAGAAAGAGGAAATAATCCAACAATGGGAAGAATATATAAAAGATCTTTTCCATGAAAAGAGAGAGCAACCAATAATACACAAAAATGTGTACAAATCGGAAATATTAAAGTCTGAAGTGGAATCAGCAATAGCCAAACTGAACAGAAACAAAGCACCTGGATCAGATGACATAGTCATTGAGATGCTGATAGCCCTGGAAGAATTTTGCATAGAGAAAATTACAGAAATAATTAATGAAATGTACAATAGGGGTGTAATACCAGATGACCTCAGCAAGTCGATCTTCATAGCACTGCCTAGTAAACTAGGAGCAAACGAGTGGGAACTCCACAGAATCATCAGTTTAATGAGCCATATAACAAAATTGATCATCCGAATCCTGATGAATAGAGCGCGAAGCACAATCAGGAGAGAGATAGGACAAGAACAGAGCGGGTTCGTCAAAGACACTGGAACAAGGAACACCATATTTATGATTAGGATGCTCTCTGAAAGGGCAATACAAATGAATAAGAAATTGTACCTATGTTTTATTGATTATGCTAAGACGTTTGACAAAACACGCCACAAAGAATTGTAGATGCTTGGCAGCCTTGACATTTTTGAGAAAGACCTAAGAGTAATCAAGAATCTCTACTGGAATTATACGGATAGGTAACGAATACAAAGATTAAAAGAGGCGTAAGACATGGATGTGTCTTTTCACAGGATCTGTTCAACTGGTACAGATAGACTATTCTGAGAACACTAGAAGTTAGGCCAGGATTCGTCATCGGAGGCTACAATTTAAGCAACATAAGGTACGCAGATAACAGCGCTGATAGCAGACACAGAAAGAAAATTACAAGACTTTATACAGAAGGTAGCTGAAGAGAGTAACAAGAAAGGACGACAAATAAACTGCAAGAACAACGAATGCATGGTCATCAGCAATAAGGGCAGCCCAAAATGCCAAATACAAGTGAGGGACTGTAAAATCTAGCAGGTACAAAAATCTAAATACCTAGGAAGTGTTCTAACAGAAGACGGAAAGTGCGACACTGAGATCCGAAGGTGAATTGGCATGGTGAAGACGCGTTCCAGAAGTTGAGTAGAGTATTAAGAAACAGGACAATTTCACTAAAAAACAAAAAGGAGAATACTGGATCGCTATGTGATGATACGATGATATGGCAGAGAATGTTGGACAATATCTTCGAAGATGAAGGAAAAACTTGAAGCAGCTGAAATGTTGTTCTACAGAAGGATGCTACGGATATCATGGATTGAGCATGTGAGCAATGACGAGGTTTTGGACAGGATGGAAACGAAAAGGAAAATTATAGTGAGCATGAGGAAGAGGCAACTAAAGTTCCTGGGACATTCAATAAGAAAGAAGGCTTAGCGAACCTGATACTAACAGGCCAGATAGAGGGAAAAAGAGACATGGAAAGGCAGCGGTTAACATATTTGAATGAACTGATCAGGTTGATGACTGAAGTGGATTGCATGGGGCAACAGGAGAAAGCGTCCTAAGAGCCACCAGGAACAGGGAGATGTTCAAAGCCATGATCACCTAGGTCCTGAATGGACATGGCACATAAAAGAAGAAGAAGACGAAATTCGGAGTAATGCCTATGTACCAAGAATGCAGACTAGAACACACTAATTATGCATTTAGAAATATTTATAAAAAAGCCTCCCTTTAAGAAAGCAACATGACAAAACTAAAAAACACATACACACTGTCACACTAAATTCAAACGCATTCTCAAAGAAAAAGTTACGCAAGCCATTGCTATAAATAGTAATTCTGGAATTCAAAAACCACAAACAGAATTTAATGACCCATAGAATTGAATCAAGATCGGTAAAAAAAAATTTTAAGAAAAAAAGACAAAATCAAATTTTGCAAGTCAGAGTAAAATTTTCTGGCCATTGAAAATTGAATGATTCCCAAAACGGAATAGGTTATTTAGCAAGCTAATATATATGATAAAAAAGAAAAGAAAACACAAACGAACACGCACGCAGATGAACTTTCTGACATGCTCTCCGATAACTTACCTATACATACACAGTATTTTCGGCTGTCAGAAGGACAAACTGATCTCTATATGTATGATCACATATTTATTCGTCTGAAGGGAGTCAGCTTTTCAGTCGAAACACGTGTAGTGATACAAATACTATTATGGACATGTAATCTATTATACAAAAAACAAGTAATAATATATATATATATATATATATATATATATATATATATATATATATATATATATAACAATCATAATAACAAATGAAGTAAAACTCGAAAGTTCGTAGCATTTATTTTTTAAAAGGACTCAATACAACGTAGAACAATATATTATTGTATATATATAAAACGTAGGATATATATATATATATATATATATATATATATATATATATATATATATATATATATATATATATATATATATATCCTATATTTTTAGTTCAGTTGAACTCTTTACATCCTTCCCTTCAGTTTACTATTGACATTGAAAGGGATGGATGTCTCCCATTTTTAGATGTCCTTGTGTAGCCGCGGGACGGCACTTTCGTGATTTCTGTTTTTCGTAAACCAACCTTCATTGGTTTGTATACTAATTGGAAGTCGTTTGTCCCTAAGTCTCGTAAACTAGGTCTGATAGAAACCTTGGTTCACCGTGCCTTGAATATTTGTTCTCCTGAATGTTTAGAAAGCGAATTAATTCGCTTGCAGGAGATTTTAGAAGGCAACGGGTACCCGGTTAATGTGGTAAAACGGGTAATTGATCGCAAGATCAAACGTTATAAAGAACATAAGGTTGAAGGACCTAGCCGCTGTCCCTTGTATCTGAAAATACCCTGGCTTGGTAGAAGATGTCAAACTATAACTGACAGAGTTTCGGCATGTGTTTCGTCCTGTTATCCTACGGTGCAGTTGCGTGTTGTTTTTCAGACGACCTGTGTTTCCTTTCTTCAGTAAAGATAGGTTGTCCTATTTCGAAAAAGTTCAATTATTTATCAATTTAAATGCTGTTGTGATGCGGCATACATAGGACGGACCGATCTGAGGTTGGAGACGCGCGTTTCACAACACGTCCCCGCTAATATGGGTTCCAGTGGCTCTCTCAGACCTATAAGAACAACACAATCTGTTCTGGATTCCGCTATTGGCCAACATCTTTTGGACAATCAAGTGTGTGCCTCGGCATATGAGGACAGCTGGTTTACTGTCTTGCACAGCGCTCGGTCTACCCACCATCTTTGTATTTTGGAAGCAATTTGCTTGAAAATTCATCAACCGAGCCTGTGCAGACAGAAAGCGCAGTTTTTACGCTGCTTACAATTGCTGGTGAGTCTGTGAGTGTAACATTTTTTCACTTTTAAACACTCTTCTGGAATTACATGTTTACACCCCTCCCTAACATTTTATGTGTTTTTTTTTTTCAATAAATGCATTTTTAAACGAGTTCCATCGTCTCCCAGCATTGTAAGTAATTTATTTTGCCTTGTCCTTTTCCTTAATTCGCTTAAGATTAAAGCCAACGTGAACCCTTGATAAGAGTTGGCCGAAAGGTTCCTCGGGTTTAAATAATATGACATCTGTTCTTTCTAAAGCCATTTGTAATTTCTGCGGGTACAAATCATTATATATATATATATATATATCCTACGTTTTACCCTGTTCATATATATGCATACATATTATGTATGTATATATGCATAGATATGGAGATATATATATATATATATATATATATATATATATATATATATATATATCTGTGTGTGTGTCTTTTATATATATATAAATACATGCATACACAATCACTCACACACACAAACATATATATATATATATATAGAGAGAGAGAGAGAGAAATAGAGAATGAACAATTTTATCATTATGTTGCACTTATATTCATGTGCAATATTAAAATATTCGGAATGCAAAAGAAAGAAAAAAGGAAATAAGATAGTAGAAATTGGACAAAAGTATCATAAAATAACACAAAACAGTGGCAAAACCCTCGGACCCCGCAAATTACCGCCCTATCAGCCTTCTTCCGATCTTCGGCAAAGTTTTCGAAGCCATTTCAATGCCGAGGTGGTTCAGCATCTCACAGCCCACGGGCTCCTCTCGGACAAACAGTATGGCTTCCGTTTCACCAGGTCTACCGCTGATATGCTAACCACCATCACCGAGTATATATACCAGGCTCTCGACAAAAATGGTGAAGCCCGAACCGTCTCCTTGGATATCTCTAAAGCATTCGACAGAATTTGGCATGCCGGCCTTCTACGGAAACTGCGAAGCTACGGCATAACTGGATTTTGTTGGACTTGGTCCAGTCATTCTTCTCTAACTGCACACTGAAGGTGGTATTAAACAGACATGCCTCCCAGAACTACCCATGTCTCCCAAGGCTCTATCCTAGGTCCTATGCTCTTTCTAATCTACATCAATGATCTCCCCGATGCCATAAGATGACAAGTAGCCATGTACGCCGATGATACCACAGTTTACTCTCGCGTCGATCAAAAATCTGGTGTTGGTGACAAGACGAACCTCGCTGCCGACCTTGAAAAGACCTCCAATCCGTGGTGGATTGGGGTAAGAAATGACTCGTAAAATTCAATTCTTCCAAAACGAACCTGCTGTCAATTAACCACCAAAGAGAACCGCACCTCCCTCCGATTAGCATGGAACAGGCTTGCCTCCCAGAGAGTAAAACACTACGCCTGTTTGGCCCGACACTCTCAGTGAAACTCAAGTGGAATGACTGCGTCGAATCCAATGCTAAATCCGCTGCAATGAAAGCCAGCTCTCTCTGCAGGGCCCGGAAATTCTTTCCGTCTGAATCTATCCTGCACTTATATAAATCTACAATCCGCCCGTGTTTTGAATACTGCTGGCACATCTGATCGGGTGCCCCTGCTATTCTCCTCGGGGTTCTTGACAAAAGAGAGCGAAAAATCTGTAATGTGATTGATACCGACTTAGCTGACCGCCTGCAGTCACTCTCTCACCGGCGTGACGTGGCTTCCCTGTGCCTCTTCTATAAATACTTTCATGGCTTCTGCTCTGATGAACTTAAATCACTGGTACCCCCTAGGTGTGAATTTGCACGAGATACTAGATTGGCAACTAGGTCCCACCCTTTTACACTAAAACCGATGAAATGTAACCGCAATTTCTACTCCAACATCTTCTTTTCTCGCACTTCCTGCCTGTGGAATTCCCTTCCGCATGCTTGCTTCCTCGACGGCTACAACCTTCAGGGGTTTATATGTAGGGTCAAGAGACACCTCCTAACACAGTAACTCACATCCATTCTCTCCAACTCTCTGCCCATGTACATCCTAACTTGTCAATCACCCTCCTTCTGACATTTCCTATACCCAATCGCTCTATGTAACCCCCTGCGCTATAGTGGCAGTGGAATGCCTTGCTTGGGTGATATGATTTAAAAAAAATGAATATGACAATCGTCACTATAGAATGTGACAATATTTACATTGGACAAAGTGCAAACACTATGGAAACAAACACTGGTATGAAGATCACCCAGCACCGGTTAGAGAAATAGAAGATGCCACCATTCTATGCGATTACAACATCTATACAGACAGGAAAATTGAAGCAAATAGACCGGACATTATTTTTAAAAACCAGAAAGTAAAAGTAAGTAGATTAACAGATAATTTATTCACATTATTTACATTCGCATTGTTATTTTTATAATCTCAAAATTTCAGCCGTCATTATCTTTTTTCTCCGGTGTTTGTCGATGTCTTTCGGTGATAAATTACTCACGTTCTGCTGTCCATATCGAGGAATATTTTTCTTCTTCTTCATATTAGTAGCCAGTAATTGCTAGCCCAGTTTTCCTGGTTTTTCGTCTGTGCTCCCTGATCCAGAGATCATTCTCCTCTCGTAACACAATAATGTCAGTAAGACGCTGAGATAACAGGTAATCAAATCGAATAAGTAAACTTCATTTAGTATAAAAACAATGTTCAGGAAGAAAGATGACGTCGAGTGCCGTTCTATTCAAATTATAGTAGGTGACAGAAAAACAAGAAATCAGATGAATGTACTCAGACTAGACATGAAATAATTACAATAAAAATGACTGCTGTAGCTCGCTGGTTAAACAGTAAAACGGTGACTAGTGTCACTATTGGACATTAAACTGACCTCAGGTGAAACTCATACGTACTTGCCTTCATGAGAAATGCACGTAAAATATTTGAATTCTTGTACTGCAACAGTAGGTACCACCTGCTATCCTCTACGTTAAAAAACCAGATCGGCCGAAAAATAGAGAATTTTGTTATATTTTAACGTAAGGAGATGGTTAATGTTTTTTTATTCGACTTTGTGTCATACATAACCGAACTCCTTACTGCTTACAAGTTTTATCAGGAATTATCATCAGAAGAATAATCCGAAGACAGGTTGGACTACGTGGAATAGTGGAAAAAGTAAATTATACGTTTTTCATGTTAAAATAGAAATTTATTAAAAGGAAAGAATAACACAAATTGTAGAAGTTAATGCGCAATTAGAAACATTATTAACCCTCTGGGGCCATTCGTATCATATTTGATACAGTATTTCCCTATAAGGAAACATTTGGTATTTCCCTATAAGGAAACATTTGGTATTCATTGACTGAGCAGTCAGTACTGCTTTCATTTGAAATTTATAAAATATTTCTCTTAAAAAATTTTTCAGGAAAATATTTCTTTCAAGGCTTGTTTTCATACTGTATCAAATATGATACGAATGGCCCTAGAGGGTTAAGAAGTTAAGAGTAGAGTTCGTGTTCAATGATCAAGTCTTGTTCGTAGTAGTAATTGTTAAAAGAGAGAAGGAGAAAGAGACCTGATCTTATCTTTGGGTCGATTTGAAGTTGAAATTACATTTTATTTGTTTCGTCTCGCGGCTCCCATCTGACTCTCCCTGACTGACTGACGCTAGTGAAGTCCTTTTATTGTAATCTAGATATGTTTTTCTCACTTACTCGTCCTTCTGGTCTTGCAAGTCGCTCCCATTGGTCAAAAATCAATTTAACACAACTTTTGAAATCTGGTTTCGACTTTTTCTTTAAACAGCTGGACAATCTTTTTTCTATTTGGGGGAAACACAGGATTTCACACGTCGTTGTGAATTTTTGTAAAAATGAAGAACACAGTTTATTTTAATTCTTTTCTTATCCCTACAATATATCGACGGAAGCTGTCCATACTCTCTCGCCGCGATAGAGTCAAAAAAGCGTCTCCAAGTTTTTGTGGATGACCAATTGTTTTCTACCTTCCAAACAGGGATGATATGGCAGGCCACTCACTGGTTTATCGCTATTTCATGGAAAGTACCCGGTAGAATTACATTTCTTTAACTCCGCTAGTATTAATCTTCACGGCAAGGACTCACTATACCATGTACGTTGAAGTTTTTTTCCAGATTTCCATCGCCGACAGATAAGTTCTACTCGAAAACTGTCATGAGTCTATGGCTTAGTGCTAGCGACTCTGACTGCCATCAAACTGGGTCTCGATCACAATTAGAACCCAGTGGATGTCTAGTCACTCTGATGAGCTGTGTTACAACGAACCAGGCTTGTGTGTGTATGACGAATATTTATGTGTGTATATTTGGGCAGCAGTCCTTCTTTTAAACAGGTTTCGTTACAAACGACCGACAAGTAGGATTTTATCAATTTTTGATCTAATTTTTGCAGTATTCAGTATTCTGTCTTGGTGGAGATAAAAAATGTAAAAATGTTTGATCATTTTTTATTTTCCAAGCGTTTTCAACCAATTTACTGGACATTTTCAATGTTGTTATTTTTCCGTTGTTGTTATAATATTTTATCCTCATGTTTTGACTGTCACGTAATCGTTGTATTCTTGAAGAGAAGCTTTCTTTAAAACTAAAGAAAACCTGTAAGAATCCTGGAAAAATTCAATCAAAAATTGATAAAATCTATAACGACAGAGTCCATTATCAGTAACATGTTGTATTATTTGCTGCACTAAATTCCTTCAGGAAATAGTTCTAAACATCTGTCGGATGGTGTCGTATTTTTGGTAACAGAACCAAAGCTATAAATTTAGCTTACATGAATTTATTGATCACAAAAGAAAAAAATGTTTCACGGACAGGCAGATTATTAATTTGTCAAACTATGACCTGTCCGATTCTCTGTGGTCTTGTCCCGGTACTTGGATTTCTTTATTCCCCTCAGGAAAATTAAGAAAGGGGAGGTATTCAGTAATTTCGAATTACTCTTTTCTCAATTATTTACACACCTGCCTAACTCTGAGGGACAAGTGAAAGCTCGTTTGAAATACTTAACATATAGTTTTTTTTTAATTCCTCTACTGATTTTCTCGGTGTTATCTGGCTTAAGAAGCACTTTTAGACTGAACTGTTAAAAACTAAGACAGATATTTAAATTATCATACATGCTGGAGTAGAATTTGCGTATACATTTTATTGGTTGCACAGTAAAAGGGTAGGACCTAGTTGCTAATCTTGTGGCTCGTGTAAATTCATATAATTGCTAATCTTTTAATTCGTGGT
This sequence comes from Ascarosepion bandense, assembly GCA_037127315.1. Taxonomy (NCBI): domain Eukaryota; kingdom Metazoa; phylum Mollusca; class Cephalopoda; order Sepiida; family Sepiidae; genus Ascarosepion; species Ascarosepion bandense. The sequence goes on from JBBBDQ010001428.1 coordinate 1,324,998, forward strand.
TCATACTTTGTTGTCTACTGATTTTTTATTCGAATTCGATTAAAGAACAGATTTTTAGAATTGCGTTAGGGAAAATTTCTCACAAAAGAATACTCGTCCGTAGGTTCTCAGTGTTCTCGTGTGCATGGGTTAACAAACATTTATGAAAGGCATGTTCTACTTAGGCGCATGTGTCTATACTGGGTTAGGGGCAGCATAGTTTGGCTAAGGACCCGAGATGTTATGCCAGGATTTGTCATTGGAGGCCACAATTTGAAGAACATAAGGTACGCTGATGATACAGGGCTGATAGCAGGCACGGAAAGAAAACTACAAGAAATCTTACAGAAGGTAGCTGAAGAGAGGGACGAGGAAAGGACTACAAATAAACTGCAAGAAAACCGAATGCATGGTCATCAGCAAAAATGCCAAATACAGTGGGGGGCATACTAAAATCAAGCAGGTACAAATATCTAAATATCTGGGAAGTGTTCTAACAGAGGACAGTAAGTGCAACACAGAGATCTGGAGGCGAATTAGCATGGCGAAGGACGCGTTCCAGAAGTTGAGTAGAGTATTAAGATACAGAAAAATTTCTCTAGAAACAAAGAAGACAGTACTGGATTGCTATGAGATCTCAATTCTTCAATATGGCAGTGAATACTGGATAATATCATCGAAGATGAAGGAATAACTTGAAGCAGCTGAAATGTTGTTCTACAGAAGGATGCTGCGGATATCGTAAATTGAGTAGGTGAGCAATGATGAGGTTTTGGAGAAGATGGTGAAAATAGGAAATTAATTCTGAGCATCAGGAAGAGATAGCTAAAGTTCCTGGGACATCCAATGAAGAAGGAGGGATTGGAGAACATCATACTAACCGGCCAGATAGAGGGGAAAAGAAACAAGAGAAAGCAGAAGATAACATAGACCTGATCTGGTAGATGACAGAACAGAGGGTTGTGTGGTGTAATAAGAGAAAGCGTGTTATGAGCCACCAGGGATAGTGAGACATGGAAATCCATCATCGCGTATGTCCTGAAAGGACAGGGCACATAGAAGAAGAAGAAGAAGAAGAAGAAGAAGAAGATAAATTGTGTGCCTAACTTATTTCATTTCGCTCAGTAATGCGTAGATTGAAACATAACGCCGATACTGAATGTTTTGTGCCGTTTGATATATATATATATATATATATATATATATATATATATATATATATATATATATATATATAACTCTGTTCACAAACGCCCCGGTCGATGAAACAATTGATATTTGTGGAGGTTTTTTGTATCGTGGCCTCACAAAGTCTCGATCTTTTCCTGAGAGTGTCTTTCTCGAGTTGATGGACATGGCGGGAAAGTCTGTCTTCTGTTTCGTGAAATGCAGATAGGTAGAATGGCTATGGTTAGTAAATTGTCTCCTCCGATGTCGAATATTTTTGTTGGCTTTTATGAGAAACTGCTTTTTAAAAAGATTAATAAGCCTTATTGTTACTTCTGCAATGTTGATGACATTTTTACGTCATTTTCTACTAGCAGTAATGCGGAAAATTTTCTTTCATGTTTGTAAATATATATATATATATATATATATATATATATATATATAGAGAGAGAGAGAGAGAGAGAGATAGATAGATAGATAGAGAAAAGATTCTATAGATAGATAAATAGACAGATAAGGAAAAATTCCTGATGAAGATAGAAAAGGAAAAAAAATTCTATAAATAGATTTATTGAAAGAAAAGGAAAACCTTTTGATAGATAGATAGATAGATAGATATATAGATAGATAGATAGATAGATAGATAGATAAAAAAGAAAAAAACATCCCCTTAGATAGATAGATAGATAGATAGATAGATAGATAGATAGGAAAGGAAAACATCCTTATAGATAGATAGATAGATAGATAGATAGATAGATAGATAGATAGATAGATAGATAGATAGATAGATAGAAAAGGAAAGCAGATAGATAGATAGATAGATAGATAGATAGATAGATAGATAGATAGATAGATAGAAAAGGAAAACAGATAGATAGATAGATAGATAGATAGATAGATAGATAGATAGATAAGGAAAACAAGATAGATAGATAGATAGATAGATAGATAGATAGATAGATAGATAGATAGATAGAGAGATAGATAGCAAAGGAAAACCTACAGATAGATAGATAGATAGATAGATAGATAGATAGATAGATAGATAGAAAGGAAAACCTACAGATAGATTGATAGATAGATAGATAGATAGATAGATAGATAGATAGATAGATAGAAAAGGAAAACATCCTTATAGATAGATAGATAGATAGATAGATAGATAGATAGATAGATAGATAGATACTGTTCAGAAAAACTATTGGCGTTGTGCAAATTTATGTGCATTCATATTGGAAAGATAAGTCTCCAATGAATATTGTTTTTCCTTTTTTTATTTCCTAGTGACAGCAGGCTAATTTAAATACCATCTTTAGCGGATGCTTGCATTTCTTAAAGACCAGAGTTCAACATATTTATTCATTACTGATTCATTTCCACACGTTGCAGTTTTTAGTAAAAGCGTTTTGCAAATGTAAGCATATATCAGTGAGTTCTATTGTTTTTCCAAATACCAAAGGATGCAAAAATGGAAACACTTTGACAGAAATATTAAACAAAACAGGGTCAACATTTGCAAACAATATGCATATTTGGGCAGCAATCTTTCTTTGAAACATGTTTCGTTATAAACAACCGACAAGGAAAATATTTTATTAATTTTGATTTAAGTTTTACCGGAGACGATGAGTGTAAAGATGTTTCATAATTTTTGATTTTCCAAGCGCTTTCAGCGACATCACTGTCCATTTTCAACGGTTTTATTTTTTCCGATGTTTTTATTGTATCCTCATGTTTTGTCTGTGACGTAATATGTGCTTAAAGATATCACGTGACTCACACGGCTGCGCATCGCATGAGCGGCTCTCTTTTTTTTTTTAAACAACATTCAAAATTCCTGGTCAATACCAGGCTACAGGGTTAGAGGGAGATAATTCTTTTATCCCAATCGTAGCTTTACGCAAGGAATGGGGATAATATTCCCCAGGGATTGTAATAAAGGTTTCGTTTTGGAATTCTTAGCACGTGAATAAGGCCGCAGTGTACAACGGCCCAAAGGTCGAACAAATTGCAAAAAGATGAGGGCAATAGTTTGAATAATGTAAATACTGTAAATACTACCTCAAGTCAGAAATACAGACAAATGAATTTTATTGTTCGACACACGACATGCCAGCCATTCAAGGTAAAGTGTTACTGTGTCGAGTTACAATAGCCTAGAAAAGGAAAAGCGTTAGGAGTATAGATTTGAAGTAGACTTTGGAAGCAACCGGAAACCCAGTCCTAAACAGCAAATAAGTGATAACCATCCTATGCTAATCAAAAAAAAAAGGGAGGAGTGAATCACACGACTGACGAACCTAACTACTGCCATTGGTCAGTTAGTCAGTTATGTACCATACGTGATACACGCTTGTGCATCACGTATGACTGACTGGGCAGAATATTATCCCGCAGTAGGTTGCCATTGCTATAGAACCCAATCTGACCTGTTATTTAACCCAAAACCGGGAGGAAGAGACGGATTAATACATTTCCCAAGGTTATTTGCGCGTAAGTGAATGCAAGGAATGCAACTGGAATTCGAACTCGGCTCCCTGGTTTCTCGTTCTGAGCCGATATCCACTGCACCACAACACACATCCCATATATATATATATATATATATATATATATATATATATATATATATATATATATATATATATATATATATATATATATATATATATATATATATATATATATATATATATATATATATATATATATATATAGGAAAGAATATTAATAAAAAGTTTTGAATTTAAAGACGTACTTTTTTAAACAGTATTTGTTTATTTTTATAGTGTTTTATATTTCAGACCGCCCTCGGTCCTTCATCAGAAACAAGTCACTTTCTGATGAAGGACCGAGGGCGGTCTGAAATATAAAACACTATAAAAATAAACAAATACTGTTTAAAAAAGTACGTCTTTAAATTCAAAACTTTTTATTAATATTCTTTCCTATACATATTAAGACAGTATACGTGGATGATCATCACTATATATATATATATATATATATATATATATATATATATATATATATATGCCTGTCTGTCTGCGTTTGTGTTAGTATGTCCCATTCTAACGAACACTCCTCCTCTGAAACCCGCGGTCCAATTTCAACCACAACACGACGACTTGTCGACCATGAATCTTTGATGTTCACGAAAAATTTTTGAATCGATTTACAGAGTACAGTGGAAATCACCGAAACGCTTAGAAATTACTAAGTCTTCTCCTTCGACACACCTTATACGAATTCAACCAAAATAGGGTAACTTGTAGATCAATATCCAAACCTTTGATGAACACAATCTTTTTTCGACTCAATACACAGGATTCGTCAAAGATCGACGACAAACATAATTTCGGGTGGTCTTTCTCACACTTTTATGCATTTCACCAAGACGCTTTACTCAAACTCAAACAAAATCAAGTCACTTACAGATCAAGCTTCGATGCTTTTAAATGCGAACAAAAATTTCAATTGACCAAAGAGTTCGGCAAAAGTTAATGGAAAATGTTTTTTGCGATCGTTTATTTCTTCGAAATGCTTAATTGTATTACAACAAAAATCGGGTAATTTTTGTAACATCTACCTTATCATATACCATAACATTTTCACGTTTTCTAAAAGGTGCACACCTCTTCGACGTTGCAGGGACAATGCATCTATTTATTCTGCGTCACAACGTCCTCGCATCACATTACTGGCTTCCGTAACGCCCGACAGGTTCTTCAAATTGTACATACATCATTTCCGTTTATTGGGAAAAATTGACCAAGAATGAATCCCGTTTTAGAAATACAACAAAAACCAAAACTTACTTCGCATTCTTTTAATTTACGCATAACGGCAATTTCATAAAGGAGCGTTTTGAATATGCACTTGACCTTAAAATTGTTGAACATATCCACCATAGTTTATGAATATAGAATACAGCACAGCACGTAATCTGTTTAATGAACCAACGTCAAAGATTAACACTCACGAGTCAGAACCTCTACTGAATCAGATTAGATCTCGAATAATCGAGAAGATTTGGCCGCCTTTTATACACGTCGCATTGAATATGTTTAGCCTTCTGATTTGCTCTGTTTTTTTTGTTTTTTTTTTAATAATCTCACCCCAGGCATTCCACTGCTACTATTGCGCATGGGGCTACATAGGGGGAGGTAAAGAGAAGGAGTGGTTAGACATAGGGAATGTCAGGAGGAGGGTGACAGATGAGTAAGGATAGCGAAGATGAGGGTTGGGCAGATGGAAGAGTGTTTGATAGAATGGGAGCAGGTTAGTGTGTTAGGAGGTGTCTATTGACCTTACATTTAAACTCCTGGAGATTGTAGCCGTCGTGGAAGCAATCATTTGGAAGAGAATTCCACAGTCGGGAAGTGCGAGGAAAGAAACTGTTGGAGTAGAAGCTACGGCTGCATTTTATCGGTTTCACTGTTTCACTGTTAGTGAACTATAAAATTAGTCAGTCTATTGTTGGCTACTTTAACAAAACGATACGACCCATCTTAGCAAAACAGCCATACATATCCAGTTAACAGAAGATATTTTCTTTGAAATTCCGTCCTTCGTCAAATAGGGCTTCTGTTTCATTTGGATAAATTCCGGCAAATGTGATTTTGCGATAGCACGTGGACTAAGGGGGGTGCAGAGACGAATTATGCTATTAACTATTTTACAATACAAAAATTAATTTTAAATTAAACATTAATGTGTTAATAATCTTTAAACAAGAAAAATAAATTTCAATTATACTGTTAACTAGATATGTAATGCTGTTTTGCTAGGATGGGTCGTGTTGTTTTGTTAGAGTATTAGGTGAGGGAGAAGACAAAAATGAAAGAAAAAAAATATTTCGTTTAACTAGTTTCAATGCTTTATTTTCAATACTTCTTTCGACCACGTCCCAGTCATCTTCAAATTAAAAGTAAAACAACTAAAATTGAAGAAGCCCAGTGCAGCACCGAAACCGAAATGCAACTCGTGAATAACCTTAATCTGCAGAATGAGTAACAGCGTGAAAAAGCAAATACGAAAAACAAATTGTGAAAGGAGACTCGAAATGGGAGGCGCTAAAGGAAGCAATAGTGACATCAGCAAACAACATTTCCCCAAAGGAAATTAGGCGCAGAAAGACAAATGAGTGGATGACTGAAGAGATTCTGGACATGATGCAAAGAAGGCAGAAAATCATATCAAGTCATAGAACGGAGTACAGGGAAGTACACAAGTAAATAAGAAAAAAATGTAGACAGGCTAAAGAGAAATGGCTCAATGAGAAATGTGCAAAAGTAGAAAGATTGAGTAGGAATAATAAAGCAGACATGCATAAGGAAATAAAAATAACTGACACGACAAAAAAAACTGCTCTTCAACACGATATATAAAATGTAAGGATGGAACAATCATTTTGGGGAAAGAGGAAATACTCTAACGATGGGAACAATATATAAAATATCTTTTCCACGACAAGAGAGAGCAACCAATAATAAGCAAAGATGATGACAGACCAGAAATATTAAAGTCTGAAGTTGAATCTGCAGTTGCCAAACTGAACAGAAACAAAGCATATGGACTAGATGGCATAGTCATAGAGCTGCTGATAGCCCTAGAAGAATTTGGTATAAAGAAAATTACTGAAATAATAAATGAAATTTATATTAGTGGGGTAATACCAGATGACCTCAGCAAGTCTATCTTCATAGCACTACCTATGAAGCCAGGAGCAAACGAGTGTGAACTCCACAGAACTATCAGTTTAATGAGCCATATAACAAAACTGATGGCCCGAATCCGGATGAATCAGGCCAGAGATGACAAGAACAGTGGTTTCGTTAAAGACAAGGAATGCCATATTTATGATTAGGATGCTCTCCGAAAGGGCAATACAAATGAAGAAGGACTAATACCTGTGCTTTATTGATTATGCGAAGGCGTTTGACAAAATACGCCACAAAGAATTGATGGAGATGTTTGGCAGCCTGGACATATTTGGGAAAGATTTGAGAGTAATCAAGAATCTTTACTGGCAGCAAACCACTTGCATACGGACAGGTAAGGAATTTAGTATATATACAAAGATAGAAATGAGCTTAAGACAAGCATGTGTCTTTTCACCGGATCTGTTCAACTTGTACAGCGAGAGTATTTTGAGGAACCTAGAAGTTATGCCTGGATTCGTAATCGGAGGCCACAATTTTAAAAACCTAAGGTACGCAGATGATACAGTGCTGATAGCAGACACAGAAAGAAACTACAAGATCTCCTACACAAGGTAGCTGAAGATTCTAACAAGAAAGAACTAGAAATAAACTGCAAGAAATCTGAATGCATGGTCATCAGTAAAAAGGGCAGCTGAAGTTCCTGGAGTATGAGGAAGGAGAGATTGGAGGGCTTTCCACGTTTCCCTATCTCTGGTGGCTCTTAGCACGCTTTTTCCTGTTGCACCATTTAAACCTCGTTCCGTCATCCACTTGATCAGATCATTCAAATATATTATCTGCTGCTTTCCTCTGTCTCTTTTTCCCTATATCTGGCCTGTTAGTAACAGGTTCTCCAACCCCTCCTTCCTCATTGCATGTCCCATGACCTTTAGTTGTCTCTTTCTGATGCTCAGTATTAATTTCCTTTTTGTCTCCATCCTTCCCAAAACTTCATCATTGCTCACATGCTCGGTCCATAATATATTCGCAGCATCCTTCTGTAGAATCACATTTCAGTTGCTTCAAATTTTTCCTTCATCTTTGATTATATTGTCCAGTATTCACTGCCATATTGAAGAACTGACATCACATAGCAATCCAGTATTCTCTTCTTTGTTTCTAGCGAAATTCTCCTGTTTCTTAATACTTTCATCAACTTCTGGTATGTTTCTTTCGCCATGCCAAATCGCCTTCGGATCTGTGTCGCACTTTCCGTTTTCTGTTAGAACAGTTCCTAGGTATTTAAATTTCTCTACCGGCTTGATTTTAGATTCCTTCACCTGTAATTGGAATAAATGTTGCATTTTGATTAATTATCAACTTTCTATTATTGATTGTGTCAGAAAGTAGAAGGTAAATACTTCTATAACATATATAGAATGAGAGGAAAATAAGTGTTACCAGCGATGAACTCTCCCAATAGGGGTGAAGCACTGCCATTCATTGATCAAGATATTTGACTTAAACTACTTGTTTTCCTCCAGCCAGCTAAGTGCCATACGTGATACACACTTGGGCGATCATGACTGACTGAGCAGAGGATTATCCTGATGTCGGTTGCCATTACTTTCTGCGGTTAGACTGGTTGCCAACCAAGGTTATAGAACCCAATCTGTCCTGTTATTTGACTCATAGCTAGAGGGAGAAGAGATGTATTATATTATTAAGTAGTAATTAAGGGGGATCAGTTTATTACTTTATAATAATCAGAAACCTGTCCCCCACTTTATGCCCATAAAAGTCTTAATCATATTTCCAACTATTATTTAATCTATAATAAGAAGGAAGAGACGGATTAATACCGTTCCCAAGAGTATTTGCACGTAAGTGAATGCAAAGAATTGAATTGAATTCGAACTCGGCTCACAGATTTCTCATTCTGAGCCAATAAATACTATACGACAGCACACATCCTCGCATCAGAACCCCACCTGATTAAAAATATGATTGAGCTTTGAGCTTAAAGAGGTACCTGTTAATCTCTTATTGCTCTGCTTCGTCGTGAAGAGCAACTTCACCTTTCGCATCTCACATTTTGATAATTGGACATTATGTGACACCGCTCTAAGGTGGCTAGTCCTGATGGCTTCGACACAGTAGCTGGTCTTCAAGTCGTCTATTACAACGGTGTTCTTCTTCACCGACGCTGTAAAGTTTGATCCTGGGGAAGGCACGTTGAAAGCGCACAATTTGGCTAATATGAACAGCACCAAAAGTAATTTGAAGAACCCTGAATGAGTTACGATAAAAGGACTTATATAAAAAAAAACAAAAAAAAAAAATAGAGTATAACAGTCGTCAATTACTTATCCTTACAACGGAGCGAAAGTTTTCATTTAAATGTAATGTTTCTCATCTTAACATTAATTCAGATTCTCAGATCGTAACTTTTATCACTCCAGTCGGAGTTTTGAAGTTGTGACGATTCAAAATATCTTATTCAAGCTTTCCACCAAAGCTTTACGGAAACTGACAAAGAGAAGTCTTTGTGACGGCGGCGGTGAATTCGTCTTGTCTGCCTTAACTCGGCGTGGCAAAAACTACTCCTGTTAGCCCTCTGGGCTCTACTTTTTATGCTTGTCTCAAATTCTCTTGGGGACGGAATGATGGACACGGGTTTTCCATGCAGATTAAATCTTTAACCAATGAAATTATTCCCGCAGTTGCATTTTCAGGAGAAGTGATTTTCACCGCTTGCTTTAACGAATGAAGTGGGCATATTTCTAGTGACATCATTACTTTTCGTCTTCTTCCCTTTTGATTACATCATTTATTTTTCCGATTTTGGAATTTGTTCACAGGATTCAATGATTTTGAGGATTTAACCTTACTTAATATTATCAAAAGTTTGTGACAGTCCTGAAACGGTACTCTGGTTAAAGTTTATAGTCTGGTTTTACCAGTTGCAAAAGCTTCAGATTTATCACATAATTACCGACAATATGATGACTCCATCAGCCCTGTCGCTTTACATCTGCAAAATGTTTTGGTCAATTCACTTTCCAGCCACTTTCCTAGATTTTAAGAAATTTCACTATATATTTTTTCACAATTTCTTAGCCGCATTCATATTGAGATCGACAATAATTTTATCATCTATTAGTCTTATTTATCTCTACTCATATCGGAAAATAATCTGCACCATTAATAATGTAACTAATAATAATTTCCTTTGCTCCATCGTACTAAAATAGTATTAGATATTTCCGCATGCAATTATAGTGTTACAATTGTACGCGTATTCCCTATTTTGTGGGGCTTACGGCCTATCACGTTGAATACACCGGTTCTCGCTCGATCACCGAAGTTAAGCAACGTTGAGCCTGGTCAGTACTTAGATGGGTGACCGCTTGGGAATACCAGGTGCTGTAAGCGTACAGTGACGGATGTGCGTTGTGGTGCAGTGGATATCGGCTCGGAAAGAGAAATCGAGTTCGAATTCCAGTTGAATATCTTGCATTCACTTAAGCACTGGTACCCTTGGGAAAGGTATTAATCCGTCCATTCCCTCCAGTTATGGATTAAATAACAAGGGTAGAACTTGGGGACTTAAAAACAAATCTCAATGAATCGTGAAAAGAAAAACGTTGTGAAAATAAAATAACCTGACCCAAAATCACTAGTTATGACCTTAAAATGATCCTATAAGGATTGATAGGTCGTTAAGCCTAAAAAACAAACTATTCTGTGACAATAGCAATAGACCCGATTCCGTTGAAAATTAGCGGAATTTCTACTAGGTCAGATCAATAAAATCACAGATTCTTTAGATGATATCCAGAATCTCGAAATAAATAGCAAGAAGACCGGGCAGCCAAAAGGAATAGTAGATTTTATTAATGTAAATTTTAAGATTCACCTCAATTGATATTAACAATTCATTGGAAGTAATTGAAAATTTGCCCCTCTGGAAGTGAAGAAAAATTCATTGACTACCTAAAGAGGCACTGCTATACAAGGAATGAAGTCCGTATACCCCAGTGATTGTAATAAAAGATTCGGGTAAAAATTCCTAGCACCTGAAACGTTATACAACTAATAACAAAGATGAGGACATTAGTCCGAAAAATATAAATACAAATGATCCCTTTCTTGACCGAATAGTCACTTGTGATGAGAAGTGAATCCTTTATGATAACCGTAATTGATCGTGCTAATGGCTTGAACGTGATGAGATCCCGAAACATTTTCAAAAGCCAAATTTGCATCATAAAATGATTATGGTGACTGTCTGGTGGTCTGCAATTAGTGTTATCCACTTTTGATTTCTGAAGGCCATTCACGGCATTAAGGCAGAGCTTTATTGCAATCAGGTTGCTGAAATGCATGCACACTTTCAAAAAACGGGACCTGCATTAACGAATTGACGTGGTCCAATTCTGATCTACGGAGACATGTTACAAGAATGACGTTGCAAAATCTCACAGACTTGGGATACGAGAGTTTACGAGATCCTCCATATTTTCATTATCTCTCACCCACTGATTATCATTTTCCAGCACTTAAGCACATTTTTAAAAAGTAAAACTTTTAGATCCAAACCAGAGTTGAAATTAGTTTTCAAAGATTTTGCTGTATTACAGCCAATAATTCTTTTAACAGCGATCAATAAATAACCTCGTCGATCGATGTCAGAGATGCATAGATGCTCATGACTCGTATTTTGATTAATTTCAACATTTCTACAGTTGGTTTTTCAAGAATGAAGTTGTGTTTCTGAAATCGGACATTATTTTTGTCACAGCCTAACATTTTCTGAAAATAAAACACATAAAACTGATATAAATATTCTTTTTTGTGTGTGATACAATAGATAACCCCTATGCAGATAACACTAACAAAAACAGTAATTCAAACGTGACTGTTTGAAACAACAGCCTATACGATTGTCAGTGGCCGTGTTACACACTGGGTGGGTTGAGCTGTCTTATTCGCTAGAAGTTATATGGGACTAGGTTTTAAATCCACAAGTGGTCTCCAAACGTATGTGGTGCAGAGATTTTCCCGCAGTAGGTTGGTAATTCGTAGACTGGTTGACAATCAAGGTTATAGTATCTAGTCTGTCCTGCTATAGAGTGGAGAGAGAAAAGATGGATTGGTAGCTTTTCCAGCGGCATCAGAACGTAAGTGAATGTAATGAATTCGTCTGGAATTCGAACTTGGCTCTCCGATTTACAATATCTTGCTTCCTAAGGTATAAGCTAACAATAAGACCATATTGAATGCAATATCATAAGAATACAATAGGAATAAAAATGATAAAATGTCGGTTTTAAAGAGGTCGATTATGATGATTGGTATTTGAGAGTGACATCAATTTAATTAGTAAAATAAAATGAAAAATTGACACAGAGTTTAAAAATCATGCTTCAAAGAAAAAAAGAAATTGAAAATAAAAAATGATGAGAAACTTGTGTTTTGAAAACAGAAACAAGAGAAAAAAAATATGGAACCCGAAAAGGGAAGGACGAAAATCTATTCTTATAATTTTTCCGGTATCAGAAACCATAAAATATTCTCTCTTGGATTTGATGAAAACAAAAAAAAAACGAATCGTGTCGAATATTGAAAACAAGAAACGAAACGAAACCGGCACATACACAAAAAAGAAGAGACGATGATATTTTTAGCGAAAAACTTCGTGTGTATATTTCTTTTATAATTAAATTAATGATTTTATTTGCTTTTCTCCTGCCACTTGTTTCTTTAATTTTACATATATATATATATATATATATATATATATATATATATATATATATATGCAGCAGAGAAATTTTATTGAAATTAAATATTATATATATATATATATATATATATATAAATATATTATGCTATCTATTTAATATCAATACTCCATGCTTATCTATCTATCTATCTATCTATCTATCTATCTATCTATCTATCTATCTATCTAATTCATATCTATATATGTGTATATCTATATATCAATCTACTTCTACTCATATTTATGATAGACTTAATATCTATCTATCTATCTATCTATCTATCTATCTATCTATCTATCTATTTTTTTAACTAATTTTTTTTCTGATACAGCACTATTTTTATATGAATATTTAATCACATTTTTCCTTGCTGTATTATTTATTGTTCTACTAACATTGTTATAGATAATTGTTCTCCTAAAACTGATTATTATTCACCTTTTCACTTAGTTTTTTATAGATTTAACTTACCTGTAAAAAATGCCCTTTCATTCTATGATCAAAGCTAATAGCTTCTGCTATCTGTAATTATAAGTGATATTTTGGCTCTCAGAAACGCAATACAACACCTGATTTGAGCACTGCTTACGAACTATATTATGGATGCAAAATTGGCGACCCCAAAAAAAAGTGGGCACCACAGATATAATGTACTAGCATGTACTATAGCTGGCGTTTCCCATGCAACTGAGAACATTTTAGTAGTAAGTGAAGCATTAAAAGAATCTATTTTCTTTTGTTTTGCGTAAACGTGATTTGATGTTTTGTGTGACATTGTAAACAACATTGCGTTTGTTTTTGTTTCAAAATTGCAGGGGAATATATTTACATTTTTGTTGATTAAATGAATTTAACATAAAAAAATTATTTATTTTGTTTTACGGAAATTAGAAATATAAAAACCATTAGGCTCTCAGTTCAGAAATTTTCGAAGAATATTTAAAAATGTAGACATTTAATTTTAGAAAAGAAAGTTACATTTATGCCACACGAATTACAGTTGATGTCCTGCATGAAATATTCATCGAAAAAAAAGCATTTTTTATTTTCTGAAATATGAAAAATTGAATCTGAAAAAAAGAAGACTTAAATAATTACATTAACCATAGGCACTTTTTTTTTTACATATTTTGTTTTTGTTTGAAAAAACACTTTTTTTTTTAATATTAATTTTATTTTAAATTACGGGGAAAAATTTTCACATTTTTTGTTGACCAAATGAATTTTTGAAACATCGGAATAAAAATTAAATATAAAGGCTCATTTTTTTTTCAGTCGTGTTTGACACGTGTGATTTGATTTCTGTGACGTAACCTAGCAACTATCTTAGATCTTAGATGTTTTACGGAGCAAATATAAACAATCAGCTCCATTGGCGAAAAATTGCAAGAGGGAAAATTGCTGAACTTAAACTCAAAATGTGTGTGTTGACCTGGCTTTCCTGTAGATATGTGTCCCTAGAAAGTTTGAATGGCGTAGCTTAAAAAATGAAGGTGTGCATAGCTTACAGTGACACACAGACTCACAGATTGCCTTTTATATATATAGATTAAGCATGCAACAAATCTCAGTCAATGGCTGACCAAGAAGAAAAAAGTCCCTGTGCCTTTTTCCGTGCATCATGATTTGGAGAGAGCGTAACGATACTGCCACTGAGTTTCTACATGTGTCTCCTGTTGCTAAGGTACTGTCAAAGAATAAGAAATGAACATTGTAATATTCAAACATTACATCAGTTTTGCGTCCTTTTGCGAAAAACGACGTGAAACTCCCAACAGCAACTGGATCGTGGGCAACTGAGTCAGATCATGCGGAAGACAATGACACCTCAAAGACTGAATCCTCAACTGCATATAGCCAAGATGATAGACCAACGTCCATCTGTGAACAACATCTCATAACCCAAACGGATCTAAATACTTAGTCAGAAATTTGGAACTTCTTAACAGTAAAAGAGAACTGTTGGTTACCAGATTATACCAGTGGAATCTATTAGCATATTAGTAATGTATAGATTTACAATTTTATTGATCGTGACAAGGATCTTATACAATTTTTCAACATGGAAGGCTATTTGACGTACTTCAATGTCATTCAGTCAGTTAAGGACCATACGTTATACACGCTTTGGGCGATCATGTCTCGAAAGAGACATGACTGTCTGGGCAGAAGATTATCCGGCAGTAAGTTGGCATTGTTTTCTGCGGTAGATTGGTTGCCAGCCAAGGCTATAGAACCCAATCTGTCCTGTTATTTAACCCATAACTGGAGGGAGGAGATGGATTAATACATTTCACAAGGGTATTTGCGCGTAAGTGAATGCAAGGAATTCAACTGGAATTTGAATTCCTTGCATTCACACACGATGTAATTAGTGATCTTAACCAATCACGTAACTGCAGTTACTATACAGATAAATGGAGGCTGTTCATTGATTCTTCGAAGACAACACTCAAAGCTGTGTTGTTAGAAAACCGTAATGTTTTATCTTCAATTCCAGTTTATCATACAGTCCGATTGAAAAAATTTATGACAATGTTGGGGATCACCCCTTTTTACACATAAGAATGTACTCGCCGGCTGTGTACATATAATTCTGCCTATACAGAGAACGGAGGTAATATTTGTAGAGTTGTAGAGTTCTAAGCAGTTAGTTGGTCAGTAATTAGGTGCAGAGTAAGTTTAGATATAGATTCATTATTCGGACCTACTATTTCACTTCAAGACTGTATATATTGATTTGTACTAACAGTATTCCTGAACTGACTAACCCGGTGTTCCAGTGTGTATATTTTTGTTCAATATAACTTACTCCATATCGGTTTTTGTTATTTATTATTTTGTGTGGTTTCTGGACCGGAATCCTCAACAGAAAATATATGACAAATACTTACATTTTTCAATTATGACCAACATAACTAGTAGCTTTGTGTAGATTTTAAGTTTGTGATCTGTTGCAAAACTTACCGTGTTCGCTATAATACCCGGCTTTCACTCGTTAGGTAGTCTCATTCTTCACATGGACAATATATAATTGACAAATATAAAATGAAACATTTGCAAAGAACAAATATCCGGTAAGAGCTTTAATAAATGGTAGTAAAGTTTAATAACTGGTAGTAAAGAAATTGGGCTGAGCCGACGCTGCCTCACTATAGTGTCTTTAATGAACTAAGCCGAAGCTACCTCGCTGTTTTCTTTTCTTTCTTTCTGTCTTTGTTTCTTTCTTTCTCTCTCTCTCTCTCTCAGAGCGTGACAAGAGGGATATATATATTTTCAGCGGTCTTTTATTATAATAAAGTTTATATATATATATATATTGATTGCTTAATACTTAGTTTTTGGTACTAATAGGGTTAGACCAGTACACATGGCGATTTTTAATAACCTATTTAATATTTATAAATAATATTTTATTTTATAAGCTTTTAAAAATCGCCTGAAGAAACCACTCATGGCGGAAACCAAGGTAGCGAAATAACTCGTTTAAAAATTATATATATATATATATATATATATATAATGGTATTTATTATCGTAGGGAGGATATACAAACAAATTCGCAATGTTCTTTATTATGATAGGGAGAATTGTTGTTTTCCTTATGAATAGAGCAGCAGAGAAAATCAGAACAACCTGGAAAGAAAAATGTTCCAACTCAAGTTGACCCAAAGAATATTTTGTTGCCACCCACTCACATTAAGTTTAGTCATATGAAATATTTTGTGAAGTCCATGGAAAAAAAGCAAGACAGGTATTCAAAAATCTTCTCCATCATAAGCCGTGGCCCTTCAGGGCGTAGATGATCATGAACTTCCATTTGTCCCTGGTCACTATAAATAATTTTTTTCATCGTCAGTCAGTTAAGTACCATACGTGATACATGCTTAGGCGATCATGTCTCGAAAGAGACATGACTGACTAGGCGGAAGATTATCTTGCAGTAGGTTGCCATTGTTTTCTGCGGTAGATTATTTGTCGACCAAAGCTATAGAACCCAATCTGTTATGTTATTTAACCCATAACTGGAAGGAATAGACGGATTAATACCTTTCCCAAGAGTATTTGCACGTAAGTGAATGCAATGAATTCAGCTGGAATTCGAACTCGGTTCCCCTATTTGTCGTTCCTAGCCGATAGCCATTGCACCATAGCGCATATCCTCATGGTATCTTTCTCAAACCCTATTCCGCCCTCCTAAGCTTATCAAATGTACCTTGCGCTACTTACTCCTGTCTCGCTTTAGTTCTATCCATCCTGTGAGTATTACATTTTCCAGGTCATTTTCCTAATTACGTGTCCCAGAAACCTTAGCTGTTGCTTTCTGATGTTAAGTATGTGTTTTTTTCTCGTTTGCATCCTCTACATCAGTACATCGTTGCTCGCGTGTTCGGTCCATGATATCCTCAACATTCTGTTGTAGAATCACATTCCTGCTGTTTCGAGCTTCTCCTTTATACTTGAAGAGATCGTGTAACATTCGCTGTCATAAAGAAGGACAAATATCACAAAGCAGTCCAGCGCTCTTTTCTTTGTAGCCAATGACATTCCAAGTCAGACGGATTAAGACCTCTCATCAGCATTTTTTCGAACGTTTTAGCTTTGTAAATTTATTTCTTTTCAGTTTTGAAGACCAAAATTTAAGTTAAGTTTTTTATTTTATTTTCTACGGACAAATATGAAGGAAGGCGAAGAACTAACTTACCAGTATACGAGGTTCCTCCTCAGATCATGAGTGAGCCTTTAGCTGCTACTTTCGTGAAGTTCGGGCGGATACTTAGTGTTTCCACTGATAACCTGAGCGGGGATTTGGATTTCGAGATCATCATTGACTGGAATGTTTCATCTCCATTCCCAACTGTCTGAATGTGGAGAGCCAAAAAATCTCCCTCTAGTCATGTCTGTTATTACCGTCTCGCCTGTAGTAGGCTTTTGAGCAATTGAGGCCGTGCGGAAAATCGCCAAGTGCTTGACACACTTTGCACGAAGATCCTTCACCAAGCACCAAAGAAAGGGAAGTGGAACACTGAGGGGTTGTTCGCAAGGCTGGAGGAAAGCGCCAGACGGCGGAATCTCAGTCCCCAAACGCCTCGACTGTAAAAGACACGTACAGCCACACACCCTCTACTAAAGGCGATGACCCGGCCAGCTATACTCAAAAATTAAGGCTATAAAGGTTGAAGTACGATCAAAACTTCGAAAGAAAGGAAAAACTTTTACAACTCAAAGAAGAGCTAAAAGGAAAATAATTTCTAAGCCAGCGCGACCTTATTCATTGCACCATCTTCTCCTAAAAATCGCATAATGGCTTCTCCTCCAAACACAAAATTTTTATCCGTCACTCGAATTAAAATGACCATACTCAAGAAAACTGCAGCTCATTCAACACCATAAACACCAAATGAGTAAACAAAAAATACCCCAGTTAGCTCACCTCAGCAATTTGAACCATTTTCAACTAAATGACAAAGAAGCCCATCCTCCGAAAGCACAAAAAAAAAAATAGAAAGCAAAACCCATGTAGAATTTAGAGGAAGATATGTGCCGAGTATCGCAGGAACAGGTCGAAAACGCACTGGCACACAGCAGGAAAACAAAAAAAAATGAAAATATTATTAAATTTATTAAAAAAAAACTCTACGCGAATGATGTTGAGGACCCAAAGAATTTCCCCAAGCCAGGAGGTGGATCTTGACTGTCGGCAGATCGGGTCACGAAGCACAGTAGCTATGGGGAATGTTGACTGAGGCTAATGATGCCTTCCAATCATTCCCACTTACTTCATTTTTTTTATGAAAATTATGATAAAAAATTGAGTCATTTTAGTTCAGAGCAAACCCCATTTTATATTAACCATTCCCTGTATTGAGTTCTAAAGTTAACTTTTTTGGGGATATTGGTGGGTTGTCTGTTGATGGCTCCATCAAATCTGAGATCATTGAGCCAGTACGTCGGTGTCCTCTCCCAAGATATGTTTGGTTAAAATCCCCAACTCAAATTGGACTGTTGGCTAGTGTGAAGGACCGGGGCTTGAGATCTTCAGCGCCTCGGTGTGGATGTATATTGTCTACAGGAGTGTGATCAAGTTGCTGCACAAGAACCAGGACTTGTGCTCTGCATGCTAAGACTATTCTGGACAACGTTCGTTTGGTACGCTTGATAATCGAGAAAGTCAATACTGAAGCCGCGCTGATAAATTTAAATCAGTCCAAGGCAGCGATAAGGTTCAACATTGTTTTCTTTTCTGGAGTCTGTCCTTTCGGCACGTGGTTTTGGGCCGTATTTTCGCACTTGGGTCCGACTTCTGTACTCGTCCCCCGGGTGTGTTCGTGGAAGTGAATGGATTACGATCGGAGGCTTTCCTATTGACTCACTCTATTCGTCAAGTTTGTCCGCTTTCGCTTTTGTTTTACGTTCTTGCATTGGAACCCTTCCTTTGCAAGTTGTAGACGAATGCAGACCGTAGCGGGATTTCCTTCTCTGCTGCTACCACCTCGGCCAGGTATTCTGCCTATGCTGACTATGTTTCGGTTCTTGTGTTCAGCAGAGCCGAGATTGACAAAGTCAGCAAAGAAGTCAGAGGGTGCGAGACGGTGACGCGGCCAAAACGAACCGCAATAAGTCGGTTGGGCTTGACGTTGGGCGCGTGAAAAAATTTAACAAAAACTTTGGGAACATGATCTTTACGTTTGACTACACTTTGTCTTTCATCAGAATATATCTACTTAGAGCCAACCTCGAAGCAAACACTAAAATAAAAGGGCTGAAAGAAATACAGACATACAGGCAGATAAACAGACACAAACATCTTGCCTTATATATATATATATATATATATATATATATATATATATATATATATATTACCGATTTTCTGCACTATTCTAATAACTGCAACCTTGAAACTTCTGAATATCGTTTTTTATGTCTTTGTCTATGAGTTTATCAAATTTGATTAAAATCGGACCACTCCTTCTATAACCCAATTTTTTCGATTATCGTTTTTCAATATTTATCAGAGGTACCTCGACACAAAACCTACCTAAGAACATTCGCAGACACTTATAGTACAACTATGTGAATTTTCAAAAAAATCGGTTCAGCCTTTTCGGAGTCTATAGGTAACGGACACACACAGACACACACACACACACAAAATTCCATTTATATTAGATAATTTCCTTCTTTCAATATGTCACTAAAATACATCCGGCAAACAGAGCCTCTGATTTTGAGGTTTTGATGAGTGTTGAACTACATCTTTATTACTGTTGTTACCAATTCCACCTAAACCTAGGGTGCTAGCACCTATTAGAATGTCATCTATAAATTGTTTACCATCAAACTGGAATCAAAACAGTATGAAAGTATAAAAATATATTTTTATAGTAAAAAAAAAATACATTTATGAAAATGAAATTCCTAATGCAACCAAAAAATCAAATTTTGGCATTAAATTACCCATAAGTATTTGATATGCCGTTAAACAAACAAAACCTTTTCTTCGTTTTTTTAAATATTTTATTCATACGCAAGAACATTTATTCGTACTTATGCCGTGGATATCGGCTCGAAACGAAAAATCAGGGAGCCGAGTTCGAATTTGAGTTGAATTCCCTGCATTCGCTTACGCACAAATACCCCTCGGAAAGGTATTGAACAGTCTCTTCCCTCCAGCAATGGGTTCTAAAGCTTTGGATGGCAACTAGTCTACCGCTGAACCTACTGCGTGATAATCTTTTGCCCAGTCAGTCATGTCTCTTTCGAGACATGATCGCCCGATCGTGTATCACGTATGGCACTTAACTGACTAACTGATATACAGTACACTAAACATTTTGCTTTGTCCCAAACATGCTTTCATATTTTTTTTGATATTTTTTATTTCATTTATTTTCGTTTTTAATTTCTTTCCTTCTCTTTTTAAAATTCATCTTATTGGCGTTCTTATTATCAGCCATCTTATTGGCGTTCTTATTATCAGCCATCTTCTAAACGTTCTCATTCTTCTAGCTTCCACATGAAGTCAACATTCCTTTAAAATACTTCAGTTTATTTTTTTTCTTTTAGAAAGATTGTCAAGTCTGTTCCAGAACTTTTTTTTTCCACTTGAATATTGCCTAATATTTAGATGTAGATATCATGTTATATTTCTTTCCCATATTCTATGGATTTTTTTTCTCTTTATGTCGGACATGATTTGTTCACAGGCATTGCCCTCGGCAGTATTTTTATAGACCAGAGTTATTCAATTGTCCAACATCTTTTACACGAGCACGTATTATTATTATTATTATTATTATTATTATTATTATTATTTGTATGCACCTCGACTGCAATAATCATATTAAAATCTCCGAAACTTTTAACATGTAAGTCAAAAATAAATTTTATATGTATGTGTGCGTGTGTTGTGTGTGTGTGAATGAATATAAGACTAAATTTTCTATAAATATAAAATAGATATAATAATTCTGTCTATATTATTCCTTACATATGCCGTTACGTATGTGTTTATCTGACATGATTTTCTCTTTTATATATATATATATATATATATATATATATATATACATGTATATGAATACATATAAGTGCATATATATATATATATATATATATATATATATATATATATATATCTTATTTATAATGGAAAACTTAACACATCATTTCAATTGGTTATAAATTATAATTCATTTCTATGAACTTAATTAGCTCATTTAATCAGACCTTACAATATTTCTTCCATTTGGTACGAAAAATTTTGCCGCAATAAGCATTTTCTTTAACTGAAGAGCAGAATAAAAATAAAATAAAATAAAAATAAGAAGAAAGAAAAAAAGAGAGTCAGGATTTAGCGTCAGATCTGTCTGGGATTGGCCAGGCCGTCGTGAAGAGGTTGACCTGTGAAGGAATTTCTAATTCTTTTGATACTGGTGTTAGTGTGACACCATAAAACCAACCCATCCATTTATACTAACTTATTTAGTTTTCCTTTATAAATATCATATTGCTCTGGATAACATCCATTGAGCTCTCTATATAGATATAACACTTAATATTTTATATTAAGTTAATCTTGTTGGATTATCCTCACCGTTTACGGACTGGACACACACACACACACACACACACACACACACACACACACATATATATATATATATATATATATATATATGTCCAGTCTGACTGTAACTATATATATATATATATATATATATATATATATATATAGTCATCCGCAGACAGATCTGTTTCGCGGTATTACAGCTCATCAGTACGGCTTAGACTCCTTTCGCTTCCTAACATAGGATTGAAACCCGACCGAATCGGCGTCAGTCGGCGATTCTACCCCTAGGCTACGATATCGAGAGATTGAATTAAAGTTGTCTGTAGTAAGGAAATTTTTATTGACTCCTATTTTATATCTAGGAGGACAATGAGTAATGAAATAAAGCTGACAGGAGTTTTGAATTTTTTTAATGAAACCTTCATAAAAGATATATATATATATATATATATATATATATATATGTGTGTGTGTGTGTGTGTGTGTGTGTGTGTGTGTGTGTGTGCTCAAAGAGATAAACAGCCATGATATAAGAAAACGAAAAGTGTGTTGGATTGCAATGTGATATCTGTCCTTCGGTATGGAATCGAATGCTGTACGATCTTATTAATGATGAAGGAGAGGCTTGGGGATACTAGAAATGTGGTTTTACAGAAGGATACTGAGGAGTCCATGGACGGAGCAAGTGTGCAATGATGAAGAGTTGGAAAAGATGCAAACGAAAAGAAAAATAATACTAAAGAGACAACTGAGTTTCCTGGGAAACGTAACAAGGAAGGAAGGCCTAAAGAAATGACTACTCACCGGTTGGATAAAGGGACCGGGAAACGTTGGAAAGCACCGAAAGACTTACGTGTTAGTTTTGAGCAAATAGATGGCGGGGCGTGGTTTAAAAGGGATACCAAGAGAAAAATACTGAGAGTGACAAAAGACAGAGCCAAGTTGAAGTCTATGATCGCCTACAGCACATGAAGAAAAAGATATACAGAAACACACACACACACACACATATATATATATATATGTTCAAATCACTGCCGAACCCTATATATATATATATATATATATATATATATATATGACACTATCTGCCGGGCTAGCCGGTTGGTTCGCTAGTTTTGGAACGGATCCTGCTGCGATGATGTCGAAACTACCAGTTATGTCGACGCTTTTGGGCCGCTGGTCGTGATAATCTCTTCACAGAAGCTGGTCCCCAAGAAGTCTATTATAACAACGCACCTACTGCCTACGCTGTGATTCGATCTCAGAAAGTATCGTTGTGTAAACCCGATAGCCGTATTTCTACCAGATCCAAACCGGACAATTGTGTACACTTGTGTACACTTGTGTACTTTTGTTGTTAAAATAAAACAGTAACGGGACAAAGAAAAGTTAAATAATTGAATAAGTCGAAGACGCCCGGACGAGTTACGGAAGAAACTTTTTTATTTTTTTTACATAAGCTCACATCGCGGAGTTAAAACACAACTAATAAGACCACTAACATTAATTTCTCTCTCTCCGTTGTATTAAACCAACAGAAAAAACATATCGGTGGAAAATAGTGTTACACACACACACACACACACACACACACACACACACACACACACACACACACACACACACACACACAAAAATCAACACGAAGGCCAAAGAAAAAAAAACTCGACACGAGTAAGCATCTAACAGATGGTTACTCGTATATATATATATATATATTATTTTTCTTTAATCCTAAGTGGAAGAGTAGGAAGGTAAATTCCAAGAACCTGATCCTAATTAATATTAAAAAAATTTAATATTAAAAAATGATGCAGGTGGAGAGCTTAAGAATACAGAGCCAATATAAATTAGAGACAATTTTCAAAATTCAAAGGTGTCGGGTGCACATTTCGACATGAGATCTTGCACATTTCGACATGAGAACAATGTTGCTGAGGTGACGTGGAATCTCTGTTAGAGATCTCATGTCGAAATGTGCATCCGACACCTTTGAATTTTGAAAATTCTCTCTAATTTATATATATATATATATATATATATATATATATATATTATTTATTCATAAATTATAACATGGATATGTTACAATATCACTACAAAAGTAATGATATTGGCTACTTTTGTAATCATATTTTTAGTTCAACTTTTGTATTGAGGACTTTTTTAAAAATAGTGTTTCTTTTGACAAGGAATATTATTCCAACAAACTTGTATATATATATATATATATATATATATATATATAAAGGCCATGTAGGTCATATTTTTGTTGGGGTATTGACATATACATCTTTGTATGTACAGGTCGGTGTTATATTGCCGGTAGTATTTTGTATTTTCTAACGGTTATTTTGCTGGTGTGTAAAAACAGTGTTTCAAATGAATCATGATGTTGAGTAGGAATAATTGTTGATGTGAATGCAGTGCTTTGCCGTTTACAGTGTTGTTATTTAGCTTTTTTAATTGATGGCTGTTATCACGGTGTTTTCTTGTGTTTATCTTTTCGTACGTCGTGCAGTAATTTGTTTTTTTATTTATTTAGTTTTCTAAATAAATTTGTTTTTTTGGTTTTTTATTATTATTTATTTATTTATTTATTTTTATACGTTTTCAGTTTTAGAATTTTGGAAACATAGTAAATATTTATTTTCCCGTCTGCATTCTAAGAAAATTTCTGATTGTTTATTTAGCAGATTGTTTTGATCTGGGAAAGTAATTATAATTATTTTTCTTTTCGCAGGTTTTAGAATTTTTGCGTTAATTCCTTTAGGTCGATGATGTTTTTGCTAATTTTCAGTGGTATTGTTTGATTGATTTATTTTTTGTTTTTATTTTTCTCAGATATGATTAGAAAACATTGTGCTGTTCTGGTATTTACTATTAGTAAATTAAATTTCTTAATCATTACACATCAAGCAAGTTATGCATAGTTTTTTTTGTCTTCAGTGTCCTTCAATTACTTCTATGTATATATTTTCTACGTCAGCTGCTGATTTGACAATGGCTTGATATAATATATTGTTCTGAAAGCAGTTCTCTTACAAGGGACATTCGTTCTTTGTTTGGCAATTACACGTTAGTTTAATTGGTTATGGTGTTTGATCGGTATTTTTCCTGTTGTACTTTGAGTGATCGTCTCGGTGCAGCTATAGCTGATTTTTACTATTTTTGTTGAAAACCTTGTAGTTGAAGAGGTGAACTGTTTTTGTGTGAGTTTTACCATCCCTATCCATAGATTAGCCACCACGTTAGTACAATAAAGATCTATGTACATCAGTGAAGTCCCTGTTCAGAAATGTTTTTTATTCCTGATACATAATTGAAATTTTGCAGAAGAAATTCACCGGAAAACGGTGATTGATGTGCTGGCACAAAATTAAACCGTGACCGATGATTTTAGTCAAGAGTGTTTTGAAGAGATATTGTTCTGGAGAAGGTTATCTTGACGGGTATCAAAGAAAATCCGTTTACAACTATTATATATAGTGATTTTAAGCATTTTTATCCAACGTTATTTCTTTTTAATATAAACGTTATTTTAGAGGTTATATAGATTTGTGAATGTCTACTGTTCAAAAGAGTGAAATTGATAAAACTCGCCCTAGAATAAGAGGACCAACCAAATAAAAAAGGTGCATAATTTTTTTTCCAGGGAAACTAATTCTGACTAAAGCGTTCCTCTACAAATTTGGCAGGGGAAACGAGCTTCACGAGCAAAATTGAAAATATCTTTTTAGAGTAAAAAATTGGTCGTATAGACTATGATGGCTCTATGTCAGCTAGTTTCACTTTTGTACCCAAAACTTAACAGTAATTTCTGAAGAAATTATTTAGCCGACATTATTTTTCCATATATTATTAAATGCTTATATATGAGGACTGTCTTACGTCCTTTGATAGGAAAGACTCAAGTTCCATTACTTTTTATACAGACCACACACACACACACACACAGACACACACACACACACACACACACATATATATATATATATATATGTGTGTGTGTGTGTGTGTGTGTGTGTGTGTGTGTGTGTGTGTGTGTGTGTGTACTAGCAGTATAGCTCGGCGTTGCTCGGGTATAATGAAAGCTTTAAGACTAATCCATGGTCCTGGAGCTCAGACTCTTTGGCCGTTGGCACGAAAGACTAAAAAGCAATAGTTGTTTCCAGTTAAAGCGAAACCGTAGACTGAAAGAAAAATGAATGGATTTAAGTTTTTTTCGTTGTAAACTGAATTTTGAAGGCTAAATAAGTCCTCTGAGTAAATGGTATCATGGCTGAGACTAGGAACTACAATTATATCTGCTTAGAGCCAAATCCGGAGCAAAAACTAAAATAAAAGGGCTGAAAAAATACAGACATACAGGCAGATAAAACAGACACACACACAAACATCTTGCCTTATATATATATATATATATATATATATATATATATATATATATATATATATATATATATATATATATATATATATATATATTATCGATTCTCTTCAGTACTGTAAGCACTGCAACCTTGAAACTTCTGAATATTGTTTCTTATGTCTTTGTCTATGAGTGTATGAAATTTGAATAAAATTGGACCACTCCTTCTATAACCCGATTTTTTCGATTATCAATTTTCGAAATTTATCGGTGGTATCTCGACACAAAACCTAGCTAAGAACACTCGCAGACATAGTACAACTGAGTAAATTCTCAGGGAAATCGGTTCAGCCGTTTCCGAGTATATAATTAACTAACACACACAGACAGACACACACACATACACACACAGAGAAAAAGTTCCATTTAGAAATAAGGATATATATATATATATATATATATATATATATATATATACTAGCATTATAGCCTGGCGTTGCCCGTGCAACTCAGAACATTTTAGTGGTAAGAGAAGATGCCAATGAGAGGAGTAAATGGAAATCATTTACTGAAAGTTGGAACGGAGAGCTGAGGCTGTTTATAACCATGTTCAGTATTAAGAAGACGGCATTCAATGCATGTTGCTGTAGTATTCGAACGAAGTATAAGGTGTAGTCTTAGTCCCGTTCATACATTTGTTTGCTTCTAAGACGGGTGGGGGTTCTTTGATCTGGAAATAAATAGAAAATATTTGCAGGAAGTGGACTTCGTAATAAATAAGATAGAAGTTTACCTGTTTTAAATGTAGATAGTCAAACTGAACCCAGTTTTGCAATCTTAGTGCCGCTGCAGTAACGCTTGTATAAGGCGTTTGGCCAGTAGAGTTTTGGTTCCAATATTGTGCATTCTGTTCCTTTCGACACCACTCCCCTACACCTAAATGCTCTTGGCTCTAACACACAAAGTATCATCAAATGGAGATTTCATGCTGTAAGGCACAGTCGGTTATGTTCTGATCGCGTACCTAGTGTGAGTCCCTGTTAATTTAATCAATGATGGCTGCTAAATTACTTGGAACGCATTGTTAACAATACTCACACAAACATTAAAACTCGTGATGCAATAATGTTTACAATATTAAATGGATAAATTCCTTTAAAATTAGGTTATATAAAACTAATTATATAAACAATTGTTGTTTAAAAATTGTTCAAAAATTCTATTAAAAAAAAATCTATTTTTTTTTTGTTTTGCGTAAACGTGATTTGATGTTTTGTGTGACATTGTAAACAACATTGCGTTTGTTTTTGCTTCAAAATTACGGGGGAAATATTTACATTCTTTTGTCGACTAAATGAATTTAACATAAAAATAAAAATTATTTGTTATATTGTAATGAAATTAGAAATATAAAAACTTACGCTCTCAGTTCAAACGTTTTCGAAGAACATTTAAAAATTTAATTTGTAGACATTTAATTTTAGAGGAAAAGTTACATTAATACCACACGAATTACAAACAGTTGATTTTCTGCATGATATATTTAGCTAATAAAAAGCTTTATTTTTTTTTTCTGAAGTATGAAATATTAAATCTGAAAAAAAATAAAGACTTAATTAATTAAATTTATTTTTACCTATTTTGTTTTCGTTTGAAAAAACTTTTCTAAAAATATTTTTTTGTTTCAAAATTACTGTGAAATATATTCACTTTTTTGTTGACCAAATGAATTTTTAAAACGTCGGAATAAAAATTAAATATAAAGTCTCAATTTCTTTTAATAAAAAATATTTTAGCACGTTTGACACATGTAATTTGATTTCTGTGGCGTAATTTAGCAACCATCTAAAATCTTACATGTGTTACGGAGCAAACAATCGGTTCCATTGACCAAAAAGTGCGAAAGGGAACATTTGCTGGACTTAAACTCAAAAAGTATCTGTAGACCGGGCTCCCTGTAGATATGTGTCCCTAGAAATTTGAATGGCGTAGCTTAAAGAATGTAGGCGTGCTTAGGGAACAGTCACACACTCACAGATTGCCTTTTATATATAAAGACATAACAAGACAAAAAGTTCTCACTTTATCTCAACAGATTTATGCCAACTTCAAAGTTTCGTGAGGACAGCGTTGAAACCCGACCGAATCGGCGTCCGTCGGCGATTCTACCCCTAGGCCACGAGCGTCTGATAGAAGAAGGCAGACCTTTTAGCGCATATAAACACGCCCAATAGAGTGTTTCAATCCATTATTGAATGAACGGTGCGTAAATGCCGGAGTAGCTACTGTTTACAAAATCTCTCATTCTTACAGAGTGCTCAGTCAGGGTGTGAGAGCGTAAATAAATAAATATATATATATATATATATATATATAAAGAAAAAGTCATTGCATCATCTAAAATGGTGATAAGTTATAATCCATATTCATGAACTAATAATTTCACCTCATCAGACAACGTTTTATTAGTTATAAAGATTTACCCAGAATATCCGAAAAAATTGCTAACGAAATGGTAATACCATTAAAAGCAAAGATAAGGCAATTTTCATTTAATTAGTCATTATGAACTCCTACATTTCCATATCAAAGTGTCTTTGTTTTTGTAGGATAGTTTGAATTTAGAGAAGAACTTTGTTACAATTATTGATGAAGAATCAAATGCTCTGTTGACATTTTTTTATCGTGTCACCCCGAGCAAGGCGGTAATGCCACTGATGTGCAGGGGGCTACATAAGTGTAAAAAGATTAATTAGAAGAGAGTGAAGAGGAAGACGAGCCAGTTAAAAATATGATTGATATCCAATAATTCTACGTGGATAAAAAGCTGAGGTGATAGCTTTGATGTCCCCATGGATGCATTTGATTCCGTCCAAATAGCAGATATTGTGGGAATTTACTTTGCAGTATAGTTTTCGCCAGACACATTGGTCTATATAGGGATGGCAGATTCATTGTTATACCTAATAGTAATGGTTCACTATCCTCTCGAAAACAAAAGAAAAACATTCGGGCCATCTTCAAGAATTTTTCTAAAGTAGTCAACTTCTTAGATATTATTTCTTTCCGTCAAATGAAACATTTAAACAGTATATATATATATATAAAACAACGAAGCTCTAACATACATTATTTTTGCTCTAACCATCCCCACCAAATAATCAAACAAATTTATGCCATTATAAATGCCTGGAGCAACAATTTTTCTTCTAACACAAAAATATTTAATGAAAATAAAATCTTTACAGTATCGCTCTAAAAAAGTAGCTTTAAACAGGAATTATGCTACCTAGAATTTTCCGAAATACCGGACAAAATTAATCCAGAAATAGAAAAAAAAAGGATAATATGGATGAACCCTATTTTCTTGCCAACTAAAATAATGTTGATCAAAATTTCTGAAATTGATCGACAAACATTTTAACCAGAATAACCAAGTAAAATTTTAAATAGAAAAAAACATTAAAACCAGCTCTTCTTTTCAGTCACTTAAGTGCCATATGTGAAACACGCTTGGGCGATCATGTCTTTTTCGAGACATGACTGACTGGGCAGAAGATTATCCCGTAGTAGGTTGCCATTGCTTTCTGCGGTAGACTGGTTGCCGACCAAGGCTATGGAACCCAATCAGTCCTGCTATTTAACCCATAACTGGATGGAAGAGACGGATTAATACCTTCCCCAAGGTTATTTGTGCGTAAGTGAATGCAATGGATTCAGCTGGAATTCGAACTCGGCTCCCCGGTTTCTCGTTCCGAGCTGATATCCACTGTACCACAACGCACATCCGCTCTTCTTGTACTAACAACATTAAAAACATCATTAACTCATATGATAATAGTATATTAAATCAATTTTATAGCAATGACCAAATAGATAGTAAACGTTTCTGTAACTCTCGAGTCAAAAATGAATACCCTGTTGGAGGTATATGCAAATCTAAAAAATCCATATGCCAAACAATCATTTTTCTAGTGAACACAGGAATGAGAAAAATATATACATAGGAATGTCCGCGGGACCCTGGAAACGGCGTCTATATAATCATAACAATCTTTCCCTAAACCTCATATAATATATCAAACCGCTATTTCTAAACATTTTTTGGAATACAAAGACAAAGTAAAATAAAATAAAATATCTCACCACATATTAAATGGAAAATTATAGGTACATCTCAAACACTCCACAGCTTCAGAAATATATACAAATTATGCTGAAACGAAAAAATCAGAATTATCAAATTCAGATGAAACTTTTTTTAAATTCCGCCAGAAAAAAATGTAAATTACCTATTAAATTGAACATTTAATTTACCACATTCCGTCATGCTATCGAGTTCATTAACATTTTGCATTGATCAGTCGTTAAGTGTTTTTGCGTATTGAAGAAATGAATGCGGAAATCTGCTATGTAATAGATATACATGCCAGTAGATATGTACAATAACATTGTATGATATATTTAATTGAAAATATTATTTTTGTCGATCTCTACGCTCATGAATGTATTTATTGGTACTCGAATTCAAATAATCTCACTATATAACTCCAGTGTCTTCACTTTCCTATTTGTATAAATTATCCTTTGATAGAAATCGTTGCTAAGATCGTTAATGTATATATATGTATTTTAATATAAATCCATTTTTTAGAGTGTGTAAATATATTTGTACAGTTCTCAATACGCTAGTGAAGGTCATTATTGATCAGTATACTCATCTATATTTGTGTTGGTATCAGAATCTCTAAGATCCCACTAAATCACCCTTGTGGATTCACTTCCATATTAGTGTAAGTCACACTTTTGTAACTTTATCAAAAATTATGGTTAAGGTCCCCTATTAATTATATATATATGCTGTATATGTATGGCTACTTTGTATTATGCGTGTAATTTAATATGGGACCACATTGCTTTGTAGAGGTAGACGCTTATATATATATATATATATATATATATATATATATATATAGTATGATTTTTATAAATGTACTTGATTGTAGCCTTCTTATCTTTTTTAATCATCTCACCCCAAGCAAGGTATTCTACTTTCACAGTTGCGTTAGGGGTTACATGGAGGAAAGTGATGAGAAAGAGCGGTTAGTTATAGGAACTGTCAGGAGGGGGTAACAGACTGATAAGAATATCAAGGATGTGGGTGAAGTAGATAAAAGAGAGCTTGAGAGAATGGATGCGATTTAGTGAGATAGGAGATGTCTTTTGACCTTATATTTAAGTTCCTGGAGATTGTAGCTGTCAGGGAAGCAAGTATATGGAAGGAAATTCCACAGGCGGAAAGTGCGTGAAATGAAGCTCTTAGAGAATATATTGCGGTTACATTTTATCGGTTACACTGTAAACGGGTGGGACCCAGTTATCAATTTAGAAGCTCGTGTAAATTCATACCTAGGGGACACTAGTGAAGGTCATTATTGATCAGTATACTCATCTATATTTGTGTTGGTATCAGAATCTGTAAGATCCCACTACATCACCCTTGTGGATTTACTTCCCTATTAGTCACACTTTTGTAACTTTATCAAAAATTATGGTTAAGGTCCCCTATTAATGTTATATATATGCTGTATATGTATGGCTACTTTGTATTATGCATGTAATTTAATATGGGACCACATTGCTTTGTAGAGGTCGACGCTTATATATATATATATATATATATATATATATATAAGAAAAATTATTAAAAAGTTGTGAGTTTAAAAATATATTTTTTTGACAGTATTTGTTTATTTCTATTATTATATTTATAGATAGTAATAGAAATAAATATTATATTTATATATAATAATGGAAATAAACAAATACTTATATATACTGTCAAAAAATATATTTTAAACTCACAACTTTTTAATAATTTTCCTATAAATATTAAGGCAGTATACGTGGATCATCAATATGTTATATATATATATATATATATATATATATATATATATATATATATATATATATATTAGGATAGATTTTGTGCAAACACATATATATCTGGTCTTCTTTGATGGGTACATTGATGTTTAAAAGCGAGTGCGTGTATAAATAAGAAAGTTTTATGTATATGTAGAAGTTTTTGTGTATGTTTAGAGATATATGTATTTACATGCATGTATATGTATATTTATATATATATATATATATATATATATATATATATATATGTGTGTGTGTGTGTGTGTGTGTGTGTAGACATGCATATTTTGTGACTATATGCTATGTTTGCTGGAAGACTTGCGTGAATATGTGTTAGTATTAAATATACGTGTATATGTCTGGCCTTTATAGGTGGGCATGCGAGAGTGTAACTCGATCTGTAAATGTGGACATATATGGATGGTTGTATATGTGTATATATGTGTGTATATACATAGGCACATTTCTATCTATATAGGTGTAAATATGTATATGTCTGCATATATTAATATGTGTGTGCATATATTAATATGTG